>JAOWCC010001634.1:11213794-11469280 GCA_030867875.1 Actinernus sp. WN-2022
TACGTTGAACGCCAGATCGCGTATCGGCAGATGCCATCTTCTCTTAGGCGTGGTCCACTAAGAGAGAGGGACTCGGTACGAGATTGCCACAGGAATCACAACCCGGCTATTTCAAGCACAGGGAGAAGAGGACCACAGGAAACCCGGTCTCGATTTTTCCTTACCGCAGGAAACCCGGTCTCGATTTTTTTCCGATTATATAGGAGGTGCCCAAGGAGGATTGGAAGGCCTTCCCATGAACACTTGCGCTTGAAAATGTGTCAAGAAGGCAAGAAACTTGGAGTTTCCCGCGAGTTTTTTGCATGCACTAACGATGAAAAAAGATCATTTGTTAGGCCATCATCCTCGTAGTTTTACAATAAGTATAAAATAATAACAATAAAAGAAAAGTTGCAAAGGCCTTTCGCTCTCTTTTTCTCTTTTACTTTAATTTTATTATTATTTTAGATTCGGAGTGACAGTAAAGTCATGAGGTAAAGGATTATTTTACATTTTTGGATTCCATAATTGACCAATGTCACTCCGAATCTGAAGTAATCTTAATGGAAATATTACAGCTATGGCCTAGATATTCTGGACGCATGAACTAGACATGCAACATACATTCTGATGAAATTTTCGTGAAGATTGTCGTTCCAGAAGCAAAGTAAGACTTCTTGGAAATTGATTTTAAGGCAAAAATGGCCCCCAAAACTGTGATGATCCATATAATGCCAGTTTGTTTATAATTTAAGCACACTCAATAATTGCTCATTTGTCTTGATATTGCACAGAAAGTGAACTCAGGCATTCCGCGTCGTTTCTGTGCATCGAAACCATCCATCAAAACAACAGGGAAGATATTGGCTTTTCAAATCTGTGAGGTACAGGATAATTATATACAGATTCAGACCGGAAAAGTGTGCATGCGTGTGCATGTGTGTGCTTGTGTTACGTTCCCAAACTTTAAGACTTTAAGACAGGAAAAAGTTCACAGAATGTTCTATTTTTTTTACAGCAGAGAACTGTGTTATTAAACATGTAGAAATAAAAACATGGTGCCATTTGGAAAATTATTTCATGTCCAAAGGGCATAACTAAGAAATACATATCTACGGCATGGAAACGAGGCTAAAATTCTGTGAACCGAGTGCAAAGACTGTACGAAAAGTTAGATAAAACCTTTATTTTCTGGCAAAATAATCTCACGAACTCCAACACGATAGCCTTGTGACCAAATGACATACATATGAAGCTATAGAAGTTATTATCGACTCGGCTACATAAGAGTCAATACATCGAACTACTATGACGCACTTTGGTGACAAGACGTAGTGAACGTTTCTACTTTCGACACATCTTCGCTAAACTGTACGAACGGCTCCAAGAATAAATCCCTAATGTCGAAAATAACCGGGGGATCCGAAAGAAGATAGTCTTGTGACCAAGTGCCATTCATATGAAGCTCTAGAAGTAATTATCAAATGCAAAAGAGAACGTAGAGCGCGTAGAGCAAACTCATATGAGCGCGAAGAGCAAACTCATATGACCGCGCTACTATACACCGTCAAACCAAGCTACACTACGGTGTCCAAACTGCATGAAATCTCCCGTTTGAAAATTTCTGTTGAACAATACACCATAGCAGGTTATCAATCCATATGTTTCAAGGTGTACACAATATTTTCCAGTACATGAGTCAATAGAATGTACGCACTCCTCGAGTTTACGGCTGTTCGATTCTCCTGGCTCTAACTGAATAGACTCTCTTTATCTCTTTTATATTTTATTTATGATTTCGCAATTTCGCAATTTCGCAAAGCCGTTTCGTTTCGCAAAATACAGTAAGCCCTGCGAGCGTAGTTACAACACAGGGTGACCACACGCATAGCTTTTCGCAAATTCCTTGAAAAATATTTTGGGTTCAGTGGTCACCGGCCGGTGATCACCTCGCTTTGACGCCCTGAGCTCATAGGATATGTCCCGGATGTAGCAAAATACTGAAGTACCATTTTATCAAATTATCATGTCAAACTTTTATTCATAGCTGGAAGTATTCATCAGGGTCACAAACATTTGAGTGATGTATCGAGAGGAAGACAACATTCTTTTATGAGATAGTGGACATCTGACACAATCGATACAAATAATTTATCCTTATCGAATGAGACCGATTGATCTCGTTTCGCTTGGCAATCGACTCATCCCAGATGCAGAGACAATATTGCTGAACAGTCTGCCCGTTGAGGCATGTTGATCTATGGAGGCATGTTGATCTATGGAGAGTCGACTAACACTTACAAATCGTCCTTCGGGACAGCAAACGAACCCTTCTGAGTACGGTAGCAAACAAGTCGCCCAACGTGGAACAAATGAAAAATCATCCCTATCAATTATCAGGTTTTTTCTAGTACATTTTTTTGTAATGAGTGTATACATAAAATTGTTATTGTTTTGTAGCATTGGCATGTTAAAAAGTGCATCACTTGGACACAAATATTATTAACTTTGAGTTGATGTTATTGAATATTGTTGATCTAGGTGGTGAGAAAACATTGACCTCCAGTACATTTAGAGAGTCCATAGGCTGGGGGTCAGTATTTTCTGCACTCCCATTGAATTCTGCCATACAGCAAATTAATGTTATAGTTTGTGATTGTTCACACATTTCAATAAAATATCTATACTAATTCACTCGTCTATATTTCCGTTATCGATATTGTGTTATTTTCTGTCCAAAATGCACATTGTCTAATAACCCAATATATCAGTCCCTAATTGAGCAATTAGGAGTAATTATAGCAACTAGGAGTAATTATAGATTATGGCAAGTTGAATATGATTGTGGAACATAACAATAGTTGATAATTTTCGATAAAAAAATGAAACAAAGTTAATAAAATAAATAAAGTGGAACCGATATAGAGTCATAGAGATTTTTAGTTTCCCAACTCACACTTGAACTAATATCACTAGACTGTAGCTCTATGCATCCCCTCGCAGCACTTCACTTTCTATTAGAAACTTCTAGTAATAATCTTATCCGTGCTGGTGCAAAAAAATAATATTGTTGTTGTTGTAATTACGGCAAGCATATGTGTTACGCCGTTCCCGCAACCCAGAACACCATACACACACTTTGCCACAAGCAACGAGAACTCTTTACTCGGGCTGCCTGTGACAGGCCCGAGTCTAAATCTGCAGGCCGTTTTATTTGTTCGGTGCAACAAAATTTCTGCGCGTGCGTTAAATTATGCATTAATCGTATGCGCGCGCTCCTCGTGGCGCTTTCTTTCCAAGCCATCTTGAACTGTATTCTGTGCGGACGCTAAATATTCTTGTTTGAGGTACGTTTCGTAGGTTTTATGCCACATTTCATCGCATTTCATTTTACTGTCGGTCATAATACATACCAGTGCAAACACCGTGATCGGTAGGCCTACACTAAACTAATTTGTGACCGTGTTTTTGGCTGGTTTACTGATCTCTTATCGAGACCGTGTGTACTTGTACTACCAGGTAGAGTGATTCATTGCGAACTATGCGATTTACTAGCAAATATCTATACTGTAGAGGAGAGTAACTCATAACTGCTCAACCATCGAAGTCTGAAGACATCTGAACTGCTGAACTGTGAGAGGCAACACTGTCACTCACCAACACGAAGCCAGAATAACAGAATACACCCTCAGGCCTCAGCACAGATTAATTTCTGATGAGCCAAGCAAATATGTTCAACTCTCGGCTCACTCAAGATAAACGTAAGCTTAAATTAAAGATCTACTTTGGTCTTTTATTGTGGATCCAAGGGAATGTTTCAGTGTTTGGTCATTATGCTGACTATAAGATTGCTGCAGGTAATTTGTCCAGAAATGTAGAGTATGAAGCTTCCAGTAATAGCAATTTACAAGTACCTGTTTACACTAAGAATCTTAATCACAGAGTGAATTATTGTCATTACGAGACAAGGAGATATCGATCGATGAGTCATTGTGAGAAATCTATTCCCGGCCGTAACATTAGGCAATCTGTCAATGGTAAAACTGTTGACAGTTTGGGTCAGGTCAACTACACGGCTAAGGTATGTTTTGCGACAGAACAAGAGGCCCTGAGTGGCCTTAACTCGGGCCATCTATAGCATGCACTGCATGGAGTTCTAGCATAATTTTGTGTTAACATGGATTGTGCTATATAGAGTAGCCAGAGAATTGGTTCTCTACTGATGCTCTTGTCTGTCAAATGTCAATGTGCAAATGCCCCATGTATGCCAGGGGGGTTAGGTTAGGGTTTAGGGTTATGGTATGCCGGGGGGGGGGGGGGGGGGGGGTTGGAAATGATAGAGCCATAATACACACACAACACATACATACATACATGCTGTGCATGTACATTTCAGCCACAATTTCCTTCAATTCTGTAGTTTAATATTACTTTCTTTTCAATATTATTGTTCCTTGAGGGTCGTTAGAATTATTAAAAAAACTTGGTATGGGTATGAACAATATATTGTTCATTGAAGTGCAATGGTTATTTGAGTACATGTAGTCTGCACGATATCGAGTCACTCAAATTTGATGCATTGTAATTATATTAGGTACAGTACGACTACAAGAAATCAAGCAATTTAGAACAACAAATTCCACATAATGTTGCTATTCATTGTGAATAGTTAGGTAATGTCGTTCTACATGTGAAAATAATAAAGTCAACTATTTGTAATTCTCAATAACAAACCAGTGGAGACGGCTGAAATTCAGGCTAAATTCTCAATACAATATTTTCGATTGGGGTCGTAAACTACAGACCACCATTTTCTAGTATTAGTGAGCTGCCACTGTGCTAGTGCTCATTTTCTACATCTTGAAGGAGACTGAAACTTATAATGGCAAGCCACAAAGAAACATGCAATGTCCACTCATTTTTTTCTATCATTGGGCAAGATTAATTTTCATTCCCAAATAATTCTTAAAAGTACTCGTACTCCTGATCGGGACCGAGTGAAAGTGACGATGCTGACGCCAAGAACTGAGGAACAACAACAACAATTACATTTATTTTCTCATAAGATGATGGAAATGTATACGAGTAATAAGGCATAATAAGAAATACAATGATGAGAAGGTAGGTTCTTAAGGTAACCTTAGAGTTATCTTAAGCCAGGACCACCTCAGATGGAAAACACTGAAACAAGATCTAGCTTGAATGGATATATAATGGTAGGGAAAGAAAGAATGCCACTTGCATGTAAGTATACTCTCTCAGTTCTGGACCAAATTTAGTTAATTTTATAAACTTGCAATAATGATAAATACACTACTCTATACATAATATCTTTATGTCAGTTCTAAAAAGGACTTTAAAATAATACACTGTAGAATGCCTGAACCCAGAGATAACAATCAAATACAAAGAGGTACAGGCCAGATGTACTGGAAATAGAACAAAATAAAAAGTCAATAATTGTGTTAGGTGGTAACTGTCTTGTGTTTAGGAAAGATTGGTTTTTACCAGTGTCAATAACACGCCACAGATAAATATGCGATTTCCACATGAGTCAGGCATTTATCGTTCGTCTGAAAAAATCTTCATTTCAGATTACTTACTCAGTTTATACTCACTCACTGCAAGCAGATTTTCGTTCCCGAATTTATAAACATTTGCATATAAATTTTAATATTTTAAAAGGCCCCTGTCAGGCAGAGAACTGAGAAATCGGGTCATTTCTACTATACTTTCGGGAGGTTAATAACAATAAATAACAACACAACGACAGTCAATTGGTATAAAGGTTATCATGTTCAGATTAGCGGCTACTTACATTTACAAGCTGTTGTCTTTATAGTTACTGTTGATCGCAGAGCAGACTGTCACGGGTGTATCTTAAAGCATGTCGCATAATATGTGATAAATTCCCGTCCAAACCCCGTGAAACACCTCTCAGCTTTAGAAAAGACAAAAATGTTGGTATTGCACTTGAAGGAACCTTTGGTTTACACAAAAAACAGCTGATATTAAAGGTTTTGCTAAGTCAAAACTCCCACTCACCGCCATCTTGAAAAACCTGGAAATTGTCCACTGTTCACATGTCACATGGCTGGCGCAACGTACGTGTCACGTGACCAGTCGAAATCTGATTGGTCGACGGCGCCAAAACTCGACACAAATAAAAAATTAAAATAAAGGGAAAAAAACTTGCGATTACTGACTCGTGCCGGCCAAAGGCCTGGCCCGAGTAATAACCTAGCTAGAGAGTCTCTACTGGATTAAGATACTGTTACATGTCTGTTAATATGGGGAAAACTGAAGAATCCTTCATTGAGCTTGATAACCACGTTTGGATTTGGAATCAGAATTGACTGAGACTTTAGCCGTATTTTGTGAGTCCCAAATCGCTAGTTCCCATTCAAGTCATACAAACACGCGTTTTTTTTTGCCAACTACATTATATATGCAAATATATAAATGACGTCGTGTTTACAAACAGTAAGTATCGCTATAGCAAGAACAGCAGATAAAGTTACATAGAGGCACACAAATTGGCATACTCAGGTATATTAAGGCCTGGGTCAAGAATGACCACACCCCTTTGAAGTAAAGGGGTGGTATACTTTCGTTTGGTTGTACCCGATAACATTTAAATCACTATATCTCATGTAGAGTCCACATTTTAACGTTCTGGCAAAGATGGTTGCCATAACGACGGATCCTGTGACATTTGATCTCATTTTGAAGAAAATTAGATAGAAGGCTTCGGGAGGAAAGTAGAGCGCACAAAGGTCAGAATTAAAACGGGTGGAACTAATGCAGTTTACCATGTAGTTTTTCAGTCCAACTAGACATCGTGGAAAAGTATGTTAAATTCGTTGAAACTTGAGGGTATCAAATTTCACATTTACCTTAATTGGCCTTCCTCTTAAAATTTCCAACCGTTCTAGTTGGACCAAGAAAGTATGCACTAACCCTGATTCGATTACAGTAAAATACCCGCCACATTAAAACTCTCTACCTTCCTCCCAGAGGCTTTTTTCAAATTTCCTTAAATTAAAGTTCAAAGGTCACATTACATGTTTCCATGGAAACAGTCACTAGAAATTGTTAGCCTCGTGCCTTTATCGAGTCTGTCAAAGTGCCATGAAAACAACTTACAAGCACGAAGAGATAGACCACCCCCTCTTGATTTGTGGCGGCCATTTTGGAAAAGATTGAGACCCAGGCCTTAATGTACCTGAGTAGCTAGCTCCATCACAGGATGGTCAGGATACAACTTATAATATGGTACAAATATAAACATACATCTGAGACAATCGGAACCTGCAGTAACCGAACAGCAGACTAACTTGTAAACGTGTGTTACTTGAATAAGTAGTGTTTAAATTAAAAGGTCAACTTCGTTAATTTACATACGAGAAAAACAAAAATATTAAATTACATATATACTAGGGGAGCAGAGAATGAAAGTCACCGCGCTACCGGCCACTCCTAAAGATTGCTAAATTCAGCTAATTATAATAATTCTTCCCTTTGTTTATTACTAAGAGGATTTCATATGAAAGTGTATTTCGTCTTCAATCTCATGTGGCCCGAGTGAAAGCCCAGATGGGCTCTTGTTATTTCTATTTTTAACTCGGGTCTTGTAACCTTGAAATATAACACTACTATATCTGATTACAGTGAATACAGTGGGCTGTTCATGAAATTTCCGGCGTGACAGCTGACCGGAACTGAATTATTATTGACAGCTTCAACTGTAAGGGCTAACACACTCCCCCACTGAAATAAATGTCAAGCATGACATTTCGAGTATGATATCTCAGTAATTAACTAGACAAACTGACTTCATTTACAAATCTTTGCTGGTACAAGCTAACGTAACTTACTTTTTGTGACTCGTATTTAAATAATTACACTACCGTTATGGATGGGGTGATCAGTCCCAGCCGCAAGGACAAAGTACGTATCATGCTCCTATCATATGACTTCGCAAATACAATGTTCAGTTTGTTGTGGGCTTTTCTCCCAACTCCAACAGGCTACTAACAGCACTGTATCTGGTTGCTTTGATTGTTGTTTTTTCCTTTTTATAATATATAAAATCGTTCATTAAGGCTAGTAATTACGACTCCAGCCATAGTTAAATACAGGTGGTGCACACGGCGGTTGGTACATCCAAGGGAGTGGCGTTTGATACATCGGTGGCTGTTGCTGCACTGGATGCATGGGTACTAGATAGGGGAATCCTGCGTATGGCACTTGAGGCTGTGCCTGGATTTTCTGCACATAGCGATTCCCTGCAGGGACCTGAACGTATAGCTTGATATTCCCGGGACGTCGTATGTAAACCGTAACGGTGGCCGGCGCGTGCGAGTAGGCCGTTCCGCCTGTGCCACCAACATCACTACTTTCTTCTCTGTCATCTGTAACGCTGCCACTGTAGTCTTGGTGTGGAGGAGAGGCTGTGTCATCCCTCGTCTCACTGTCTGTGACGCAGTCTGCAACTGTTCCTCGTGTGCTCCATGCTCATCAGCTGGATGTTGAGATGAATGTACGTCCCCGAGACGTCAGTGTATCCACTGGATCAGTTGTTGGGTTATATACCAGTGAATCGCTATCGCTGTCGTCATCTGAGTCCCCTGGAGTCTGTTGGTGCTTCACCCGGTTCTTTTTACACGATCTTGTTTTACTTTGCTTGACCGTCACAGTGGGTTCTTGTTGGAGATAGTCACATGGTAATAACAGATGACGGTGGAGTGTTCGCGTCCTTCCGTCTCCCTTCTCTGGTTTTACGTCATAGACAGGCATATCTGGCCCTCGGTCACTCACAAACACGTGAACCCCGTCTTCCCAATACGACCTTAGTTTTCCAGGACCTCCCCAAAGAAGGTAGAATGGCGAGAAGCCTGTCGCCTCATTCCTGGTACAATTGTACGCGTAAACCATTTTACTTAGATGATCTTTCCAGTGTGATTTATGTTGTTTAGGGAGAGTCCGTAGCATCTGGAATAGGATACGATTAAATCTCTCGACCTGCCCATTTCCTTGCGGATGATAGGGCGTCTGAGCCCCAAATGTTACGCCGTTCCCGAAGCCCATGCAGAACACCATACACACACTTTGCCACAAGCAACGAGAACTCTTTATTTCTATTTTTAACACGGGTCTTGTAACCTTGAAACTGATAACGCTACTATATCTGATTATGGTGAATACAGCCGGGCTGTTCATGAACTTGAACTTCGGGCGTGACAGCTAACCGGAACTGAATTATTATTGAGCTTCAACTGTAAGGGCTAACATATGCACGATCGCAGCAGAGTTAGAAGGCAGTTACCCGGGAAACATGTTCTAAAAATAGCTCAAACCGGCCATACGCTGACTCACGGGTATAGTATATATGGACGCTCCTGTTAATGGCCTCCTGCTTGAGTATAAATTTGCTCTATCTCATTTCTTTTTCTGTTGCAGCTGGTTCTGTTACCTGCTGTTGTATCGGATTAGTTTACTCTAATTTGTATTTGACGCTGTAGTTGGAATTTGGAACTGGAACATTGTTAAAACAAGAGCCCATCTGGGCTTTCACTCGGGCCACATGAGATTGAAGATGAAATACACTTTCATTTGAAATCCTCTTAGTAACAAGTCGTGCTTTAATTCGCCAGTGAGAACGTCATAAAAACGTCTGGTCTATTAATTGCTTTTATGACATGACTATGATAACGCAGGATTTGAACAACAGAATACTGGCAATTCAAGTGTATAAATGCAATACAATGACATAATCAGACTTTGAATTTGATTGAAAATAGATCAAAAACTCGGGGAAATGTCCGGCTAAAACTGTATGAATAAATGTGAAATGAAACATAAATTTCATAGCAAGAAAAAAATTGGAATTCCTAATGAGAAAGCACTTCTAATTCCGCTTCTCAAATTCACAAACTGTTTCACAAAAACATTTGCGCTTATCGACACAAGAGTTCAGTTGACCTTTCAAATAATTTATTCTGAGGTACGCATACTCTAAATCACAGAGATGTTAAATAAAGCGATAATTAGAAGAAAAAGTACATTAACAGACAAACTGAGAGGAAATTTATTCAAATCAAAAAGAGTTTACTTACAGTACTTACGTAACTGAATCTTTCGTTTTGGATCTTTTGGTTGTGTTGTTGACAGCATCCCACCTTCGTGCACATATATGCACTGAATCGGAATGAAAGTCGAAGCCTACCTCGAACTTAACTTTCAGCTAACCTGTTTCCTTTCATTCCACAATGAATAATAATCTCATAAAGTAAGCCCGTAGCTTTCAATAAATTTGCCAGTGTCTGAATGAAACAGCTAGATCTTTTCCAATTTCTCTCACGAGTCACGGCAGAAGACAGTCTCAAGCTACAAAACTTGAATTTTGATCAGTCCTCTTCACAGTAACGTAATTTAACGTCTCAGATATTATATATATGCCCTACTTCAGCTAGCGCTGTGCATTTCAAGTACTTTTTCCTCTCTCTTTGCTGGCAGTTCATGCTTCTTGTTTGTGTAGTTGCCCCACTGAGTCGTAACCAGAAAACGAGCACAGCATTTCAGTTGGCATACACTGAAAACATCTGCTTAACTAAGATTTGTAAAAATCTTAGCGGATCATGTAAATATTCCGCTTGGCTCAATGAGGGTTACTGCCGTCAAAGTTCAATTTTTGTTTCAGTTTTCCCCATATTAGCAGACATGTATAATGTCTCGAGCTCTCAATCCAGTAGAAAGACTCTGGTTATTCTGTCGTAAAACATGCCTTAACTGTACAAGACCTGACCCAAATTTAGGTTGTATTGCATAATTGCCCACGATGGAATAGATTTCTGACAATGACTCATTGAAAGTGATATCTCCTTGTCTCGCCTAGTCTGAGAGCTTTGAACTTTCTTATCTGAGCGCGCCTGACGAAATCTAACCTTTGATTATAATTCGATACCCGTTGATATCCAAACGTGTTTGGATATTGTATTTCGCTTACGTTTCTAAATGTACATTGGATCTGTCCAGACAGCGCTGATCGAATGTATTACGGCTCCTGGTTGTTCATGTATTTTTATGGTCAACAAGAGCGCCAGTTGAAATATCCTGAGCCGGTTGGAAGGCTTTCGCCCTCGCGGGTCGACCATTTTGATTTACTGTATTCAATTATGTAAATAAATTAACCTGGCGATTGTTGCGTGACCAGCACAGTGCAATCTGATTGGTGTGAATTTGACCTTTAACGCATGCGCAGAACGCTTGCTACACGGAATAAAAAATAAAATAAAGAAAAGGAACGACTTGCATTTTAAGACTCGTTGCTGCCACAGGCAGCCCGAGTAATAATGTTAAAATACTGTACTTACAAATATTTTAAGCTTTCAAGACAGTGCAGTTTATCTGAGCAAATATGGGATGTTTCTATAGTCCGAAAAAAAATTCGTGCAAAAGATCGTGCCCACAAAAAAAACCCTGCACAATCCGGTCCCCAAAAAAATTCAAGCAAACGGAAAAAGTCCCCCGCCCTTAAGGCTGGTTCATACGTGTAACGCAAGCGCAGACGCAAGCACAAGCGATGTTCACACGTGCAACGCAAGCGCAAGAAACATGATGCACGCATGCGCATTTGTAGTTCTTTTCCTGAAGATTGGGACAGGATACACAATGTTCCGAGTGTTTTGGAACAAAGTGCGAAGGTTTTCGGTCCGAGTTAATCTAAACTTCTCGGTAATCTTTTATGCCAAGCGAATCATTTATATGGGCTGAAACGAGAACAGCATCACTTACCGTTCTTGAGTCCTGCTTTTAGCAACATCACCCCAGGCTACTTTTTTTCTTCAATTTATCCTTGAAGACAGGGCAACTTTTGTCATAGAGTACAGGATACTTTCTTACGGCCTCAGTCAACTTTTCATCTGTTATCGTGGAGGCTGTCATTTTGGATAAATGCTTAGCCGTGAAGGCATGGGACGAAGTTCCTTCTGATTGGTTCTCTACTCATTTCCTTGCGTTTGCGCTTGCTTCACCAATGTTCACACGGGTGAATCCGTGAAGCAAGCGCAGATGCAAACGTAAGAGAATGGAAAAGTTTCCATTTTCTTGCATAGTGAGAAGACAAGAAAACGGTGACTTTAGCTCGCTAGATCTATCACGCAATCGTATCAATCTTGCGCGAGCAATCACGTAATCTACCGTAGGTCAGGCAAGAACATGCTATATGTATGGTGCTCCGATAAAATTTCATCTTTTTTTATATGTATGGTGCTCCGCTCGCGCGGAAGCTCCGCTATAAAATACTCAATAAAATATCTGGTCAATGACGAGTGGTCTAAAAATTATTGATTGCATAGTCGCATGTTCTCAGCAAATGTTTGCTCAGTATATTATAAACGAAAAATGGCATGAACTGCTCGTGCTATACTTGACTGATTTATAGGCACTTAGTGATATTTTGAAAGTTCTCAAATTGCACTCGGCTCGTGCAATTATCAGGCTTGAAACTTCACAGAAACTGAAAGAAATACACAAGAGACAGGTAAGAATATTTTGACGATTTATTGAAATTTATTTTAGAGCAAACGGGCATGCGAGCTAAAACTCCATACATTTACTGTTTTACGCATAATGAGCCTGGGGTACCTGTGGTCTACCCATCGGACACAAATATGACACAAGGTATGCAGCTTCGAAGCGCTTTTCATCGATGTGACCTCACTCGCCGCCGAAATTCGACAAGGATCGCCTCTGCTTTCGGCACACAAATCCAGAGATGTGCAAGCACTTCTCATCCACGTTTCAGGCCAAACGACGTGAAAACGGCCTGGAAAATAAATTCCGAAATCAAAATATTTCTCTCGGTATACGATCTGCAGATTGATCGGTCCACAAATCAGCGGTAGACATCGCAGGCGGTGCTTTAAAGATGCGTGGGCATGGCAACTGAAACTTTTTGAAAATAGGAGAATTGTTATGCATCTCCGTTCTGCTTGAAGTACATGACAACTCTTCTTAGTGGGGAGGGGTATTTTCAAAAAGTTTCAATTGCCATGACCACGCATCTTGAAAGCACCGCCTGCGATGTCTACCGCTGATTTGTGGACCGATCAATTTAACAAATCGCACACATTTTGCCATTGTCTGTACTCGTTTTGATCATAGAAATGACGTCATAAAATGTTGAAAACTCAAGTGGAACGAGCGTAGCGAGTTGTTTCACTGCAAAGTTTTGGAAATTTTATGGCGTCATTTCTATGATCAATACGAGTATAGACTATGGCAAAACGAGTGCGATTTGATTTTTACAACGACGAAGCGCTTATAGCTTCAAATGAGTGCGTAATAAACTGCTTTCGAGTCGAAAAAGGCCATTGAAAGTCAAAACGTAAACACTTCTAATTACCGTTGCTGAGAGAAAGCTTTCTTAGACAAATGGCAATTTGGTTCACCGATTAACTTCTGTATGTGAAATCCTTTCTTGTTTTTTTTCTGAATCAGAAAAGTTATTGTTATATAATTCAAAAACTTCTGAGCTCTGAGTCTGAGAGAACTAGTACAAATTCGCCGAAACTTTCTCCACTCAAGAGAAAACTCTCATTTTGCCAAATTGGCACACTACAAAGCAGTTTGACTCACCGATTAACTACTCCTGGAGTCCTAGTAATAAAATGCTTGTGAAATCCTCACTTTCTTGTTTTTGGAAGCGAAGTTAACGAAGTTAACAACCATTTGAATTCAGAAAGCACTTTGCAATGCAAAGCTAACACGGCTTGGGAGTGACGTCATTATCATTGCATATAGCGGAGAGCCAATCAGAAAGCGAGAAAATTGGATGTTGTTGTAAAACTGCAGATCGTTACCGAGAGAAATATTTTGAATTCGGAACTTATTTTCCAGGCCGTTTTCACGTCGTTTGGCCTGAAACGTGGATGAGAAGTGCTTGCACATCTCTGGATTTGTGTGCCGAAAGCAAAGGCGAAATCGATTTGAATTTCTTGTCGAATTTCGGCGGCGAGTGAGGTCACATCGATGAAAAGCGCCTCGATGGACGCGGCCAACCGTCAAAACTTCGAGGCCTAATAAACTGCTTTAGAAGTCCCAAAATCGCCCCAAAATCACTCACACAACTCCATTAAGTATTAATCTTTTATTATTGACGATTTATTTCGTAGGAATCGGAAAAGAGAATTCACAAGGAGCAATTATATCAGTAAACTCTTCCGAGATCGTTTGTGAAACATACCACAGGTAACCCAAAAAGCGGGAAATATATGACGAGTCTGGGCTGCCTGTGATTACAGCCGGTAGCCTGCATGTGTCTACCCTGGACCCTGGTTCCAGAGGGGCTTGCTTCTAAACGAGAATTCGAGTCGCGAAGCGACTAGAACTGAGTCGCGAAGCGACGATAGTCGAGGAGCGATTATGTCGCACACTCTACAATAATCGTTTTTTTTCAATATTAAAAGAACACGAACGTTTTTTTCTCTGGCGTTTCCATCGAACGAGTTCCCCGGCATGTTTATTTTGATTCAGTCGCTCCACCACGTGAAAGTGACACACGCAAATTATGAGTGAGGTGCGGTATTGCGTATTATCAAATTATCAAGTGTACATATCACTTTTGATATATCAAGTCATTTCTTTAATTTGCATGTGAAGGCTGGTGTGGCCAGCCGAAATATTGTACCACTAATTTCAAAATTCTACGTTGTATCGGTCTTTGCTTCTTCATAGTTATTTCTTTAATGTTCCTTAGGAAAGTTCTTGATAATATTATGATAATATGACAGTGATAATGCTATGTGATAATTTGATATTCTCCACTGGACTTGAGAGAACGAAGAAATCTTTAAGGGTTTGATATTTTGATATATCATGATATTATCAAATTATCGTGATAATATCAAACTATCAAGTGAATTATCAAATTATCATGATAATATCAAAGTCTTGAGAGAACGAAGAAATCTTTCAGGGTTTGCTATTTTGATATATCATGATATTATCAAAGTATCGTGATAATATCAAACTATCAAGTGAATTATCAAATTATCATGATAATATCAAAGTCTTTAAAGAACGAAGAATTATTTGAGGGTTTGATAATTTGATATATCATGATATTATCAAAGTATCGTGATAATATCAAACTATCAAGTGAATTATCAAATTATCATGATAATTTCAAAGTCTTTAAAGAACGAAGAAATCTTTCAGGGTTTGTTAATTTGATATATCATGATATTATCAAAGTATCATGATAATATCAAACTATCAAGTGAATTATCAAATTATCATGATAATATCAAAGTCTTTAAAGAACGAAGAATTATTTAAGGGTTTGATAATTTGATATATCATGATATTATCAAAGTATCGTGATAATATCAAAATATCAAGTGAATTATCAAATTATCAAGTGAATTATATTATCAAAGTATCATGATATTATCTGAAACTAGAATCATGTAATTATGAGTCTTTAAAGAACGAAGAATTATTTAAGGGTTTGATAATTTGATATATCATGATAATATCAAAGTATCATGATAATATCAAATTATCAAGTGAATTATATTATCAAAGTATCATGATATTAGAGTCTAGAATCATGTAATTCTGAGTCGTTTGAGAACGACGAACCTCCATAGATGTTTTATGGTAACACATCGATCATTATGAGGCTGAATCAAGTAATTCCGAGTCAATTGGAAACGGCACTGGGAATTTTATATGGTGATATACTGAATAAATGGAAATTACAAAAATAGAAATACAGTGCTACCTGTATATGTATGTGTATACCAGCTAGCGTAATGAAAAAAAACATGCAAGGACAATACATAGTTACTATAATTAAAATAGAGTGTTCTATCCTTGTTGTAATTATGTTCATCATTAAAGTCACTGCATGCAATGGAATACTACCGGTATTGAATTTTTGTAAAGGAAGAACTATATATACTGTGCAATAGTTTATACAAAATTGCTAATTGCACTGACTATAATCGTTCAAGTTGAAAATCAGTAATGTTTATACTATATACGTGGTATACTGAAGGTCAGTCTTCTTCGGCAATGTCTAGTTTTGTAAACTTGCTTTGAGCTTCCGATGTCATGTCGTTGAAACGTCGCTTGCGGAAAACTACAGTTTCGCGAGTAGACTTAGAGTTTGGATCCCGAGGGAGGATGTCACCAAATCCTACCACTTGCAATGTCTTTAGAAAACGCTCAGCTGCTGCCGTTGGGTATTTGTTGGTGTTGTTGCCGATTGGTTTAACTGCGGCATTAAATGCCGTCCAGAAACATCACTTGCTTTTACATCGCTTGTTAATCCTTTAAAAATCATCACTTTTTTGACATATTTGGCATGCTGTTCCGTTATAGTAGTGTCACTGAAGTAAGTGTTGTAGTTATCAAAACTAGGTGGTGTGAAACTGTTTAGTTCTTCAGTCGTGCCTGTGTTGAAGTGCTGTTGTTCAGGGAGTTTTTCCTCTGGAGGCATCATGGAAAACTTTATGTCAATGACATGGTTCATTAAGGTTTTTGCTTGTAATGCTGCGTCCTTTCCAATTTCAGAAGGAATTGTGATTTGCGTATTTTGATCTTCATCGGTGTATTCTGAAAATTCTTTGAATGCTGATTTGACTGCATAATCCAGTACATGTGATATCATACACACTCGAGCCATCTGACCGATCGCCTTAGCGATGATACCCCGTCTGTTTTCATCGATGGGAGTAGAGATTTTGCGTTGTTTAAGGTCGTCGTGGTATTCCTTGAAGAGCGCATGGGCATTCTCGTCCAATGTATATATCTTAGGAAAGGCGTGAATATCTCGAATGATCTCATAAACTCTTTTAAGCTGAGGGATTTCCAATGTGTCGAGAGGAATCAGTTCGTCGTAGTCGACATCTCGCTCTTTGGGACAGACGTAAAGTTGTCTGTCATTGAAGCCGTCAAAGTCATCCTGAGATAACATTTTCACAACATACGCAGGTTGGATGAAACCTGTGATGTTGAGACATGTTTTCTCCATTGTCGCAGATCCATTTTTGAAGTCTCTTGTCCATTGGCCACCTCCATTTAGGGCTAAGAGAGTCTTTCGATCCATAGTCGAATTGGCCTTGTAGTGGTCGAGCATATTGTAAAACTGTGTAAGTTCGTCGTATGCCCCGAGGACCTTGTTGTCATTGTTAGACATGACCTGATGTAATTTCTCGAAAGAGAAATGATCTACCATCAGTCGAGGCAGTTCTTTTTCTTGAGTGGCTTCATTATTTTCTTTATAATCCGCTTGCAATTCTTTCTGCATCTCAGCAACAGGTTTGGCAAGGACGTTCAATGCCGCTGTTTTCTTTTGCCCTTTCCTTGCACAGACGTTAAACCAGGCAATGGCAGGTTCCTCCCAGCTGTCGTTTATCCTAATAGTTCCATTATTACCAATGAAAGAAGCCGTTACGGTCAATAACGGGAAGAATATGTATTCGTCGGGGCAACCCAAACTGTTAGAGTATGCTTGGACGAGTTGCTTGGTCTGTATTCCGTTGTGTTTCCATGAATAGGATATGTTGTGCGCTGCCGCAATCCTTTGGTAGATGATCGTTTTGTTAAGATTTTCTGGAATCTTTTGCAGTAGCGACATTCTTGATTATTTGAAATTATTTGTAAATTGTGGAAACGAAGATGCTGTCGGCTCGGAGTAGAGGTTTCGACTGAACTACTGAGAGCAGGAGTTATTTGAGTGACGTATTTTTTCGGAAAGCTTTTGAAAAATATGCAACAATAAAATGTGCGAACTAAGGAAATCAAAGGTGTGAACTAAGTGGTGACGAGTTCGGTCTTTTGTCTTTAACGTAACGCACGTATTGATTAGAAATAAGTGAGCTAAGAATGGAAGAGACATGCACACTAAATGTAATATCATAATTTGCTAGTTTATCATTAATTAAACACTCCAACTGAGGAAACTATTGATACTATAGGCCGGATAGGTTGACATATTTCGTTAGAGTATTGGTACTTTGTTTTGAAGGTCTCTTTGAATATGGGCGGTAATTTTCGCCGACAATAAAGGAGGTGCAATAAAGGTGCCGACCGTGTTTGATGTTGTTGATGAAAACCGGCATCTAAAACAAAGCGCCGCAAGTGAAAGGATTTTTTAGTGAATGTGTCGAATCATGACAAGGAAATACCGCTCGGGTCTGAATAATCAAGCACATTAACGAGTGCAGATTGAAAGGAATCGTATATGTGCCGAATCATTTCGTAATGAAAAACGAATGAGGAACGATGTCCGCAATTCTAGTTGATCACGAAGAACTGAATAGTTTACTTTTCGCAGTTTGCCATTTTCCTGAAGCCACACCAAATAGATGGGAATTGGTTTCGGAATTCGTAAGAAGTCAGCAAAAATATGATAGTAACTCTTCTCCAACAGTCTGTCTTGGAAGAAGTGACGGAGCTGTAAAGAAATCGAAGTTGCTTGGATTGGGAGATCGTGGAAATTGCAAGGCTATCTACAAGTTGATTATCAAGACATATCCATCGCTAATGCAAAGAGATTTGGTGAATAGCTTGTTCAAAAGAAGTGGTAAAACAGCATTCAAGCCGATTATCCTGATCCCTTCGAAAACCAAATGCTGTGGCAAAAACATCAAGATGGACAGCAGACCGTCATTTCCGATCGTCTATACAATGACAGGCACATATGTTGGAGCACTTTTCCACGGCGAGTGTGGTAGCTGTAAAGTGAGATACTTTCCAAACTACAAGATAATTAGCGGAGATCGTAGGATTTATGATGATCCCCGGGAAAGCCATAACGCGTATTTTCAAGTAACAGCCAAGACCGTTTTCGATAAACAGCTATTGAAAGACATTTCAAGTAATATTTGGGTGACAGGCGCAACCTTTCAGTCCCGTGCTAAAGTGTACAACCTAAATTTTAGCGAGAATGACGAAGATCGTCTCACGCAACTGAAAGAATTTGGTAGAAGTTGTGAAGGAGACTGGAAGTTAAATGAACAACGCGTAAATGATGCATGGTTTATTTGGGTAATTGTGAATTATTACAACAGCATCGGTACTTTATCCATCACAAGTATTAAGAGCGACTATTCGAAAAACGGCAACAGGTTAAACATTGAAGAGATGTGTGAAGCTATGTGGCAAGAAATTTGTGCTTCCTCAAACAAGTGGGTGAAACATAGTTGTAAAACTCCAGGCTGTTCCGAAGGATATGTAACGGTTGATGGTAATGAATATTTGAAGAGATCAAAGTGCGCTCTGCCAATGGCCAAGGTGAAGATACGTAAGGATCTACCCGAGATATTTAAGTGTTGCCCTAATTCGCCATTAACTGGCGGAAAACATCAAGCCCCATCAAAGTTTTGCAGTATGCATCAAGATCGCGATAAAGAAGAGGCAGAGGAAGTGAACGTACCAGCAGAGTTTAGCACGGCTAAATCAGAGGCAGGCCTGATACCAGAAGAGGTATTTATGGCAGGTAATACCGAGAAAGGCTGTAAAAAGAAAAATAATATTTCTCTTTTTATGAAACAACTGCAGGAATACTTGCATTGATAAGGCCCTGTGGTATCGTTGTGAGCATGACGGAGATTGTTCACAAGTGAATCTTATACGCAAGTATTTCTGTTCCTGTTACGAACATTTTGCCGTGAAGTATGTGATTTGGAAAGGCTGAAGTACTTGGGTTATGACAGAGCATGTGGCCTGGTACCATTCCTGAAGAATCAAGCCAACAACGGCAGTGCAGGAGCAACTGTGCTGATTGATAATGTCGATTGATAATGCCGATATTCTGATTGAGAGGTTTGGTTGGAAAAAACTCGCTTCGCAACGAAAATTTCAAACCGCAGTCATGGTCTACAAATCAATGAATGGTCTTGCCCCAGACTATATGCGGTCCATGTTTACATATCGTAATGTTACCTCTTATTCTTTGAGAGACACCGAGGGCAAACTGGCTATTCCTATGCCCCGCACAAATTATCTTAAGGATAGCTTTGGTTATAAGGGTGCGGTGCTGTGGGATAGCCTCCCAGTCGGGTTGCGGCAAGCAAATAATCTTAGCAGTTTTCGAGCGGGCTGTTTTGAACAAGTCTAACTGTTATTCTAAAGTCTTATTTTTATTCTTAATTTTTATAATATATTATATGTAATGCACGGCTCTCATGGAAAGCAGGTACTAAACTTAGCATTATTTAAAATTAGATTATTATTATTATAGTAGTTATGATTAGATGTTATTATTTATTTTTATTTACATTATCATTACTTATTTATTTATTTATTTATTTTTAAATCCTGATGAGATATTCCGTGGGTAAATAAAGTTATACAATTCTTAGTAGACATATTTCATGTGTCCAAACATACAGAGGATTTCTGCATGCCACCAAACAACCCAAAGTGTTTATACCACCCAAGCCTTCCACAATTTGAAGAAATCAAAGGGGTGAACACAGAATCGTGCGAGCAAGGATTTAAAAGAATGAATCAGTATCTAGAACTTACCAGGAAGATGACCCAGTATAAGAGAAACGTTCTGTTTGGGTTTGTGAATGTGAGTTAAAGCATTGTGAATGTTAGTTAAACAGAGATTTGGAATGTGAGTTAAGGCGAAAAGACTTGATGTAACTGAATATTCAGAATTAGTGTTGTGGATTATAAATGAATGTTTTGTTACTGAATAGCCCGATACAGTTAAACAGTGTTGATGTTTACAGAATGAAGCAATAACAATAACAAGTTTTAAGTTTATGTGGTTCGCACTGAGAGGTACATGTAAATAAAAGTCTTTATAGAACGAAGCAGTCACAGTAATAATTAAGTTTATGTGGTTCGCACTGAGAGGTACATGTAAATAAAAGTCTTTATAGAACGAAGCAGTCACAGTAATAATTAAGTTTTAAGTTTATGTGGTTCGCACTGAGAGGTACATGTAAATAAAAGTCTTTATAGAACGAAGCAGTCACAGCAATAATTAAGTTTTAAAGTTTTAAGGTTCTGTGTTGCGCGGTAAACAGCCAGAGTTCAATAATATATTCTTTATAGAACGAAGCAATAACAATAAGTTTTACGTTTCTGTGTTTTATTGCGCTGAATTACGCATGCAGAGCTAAATATCAATATCACTTTTGATATATCAAGTCATTTCTTTAATGTTTCTTTGGAAAGTTCTTGATAATATCATGAAGAAATGACTTGATATATCAAAAGTGATATGTACACTTGATAATTTGATATTTGATAATTTTATGATTTGATATCATCGAGGTTTTTGATAATATCATGATAATCTGATATCAAATTATCAAAACCTTTTTAGATAATTTTATGATTTGATATTATCAAGATAATCTGATAATATCATGATAATCTGATAATATCATGATAATCTGATAATAGCATGATATATCAAATTATCATTATCAAAACCTTTTTAGATAATTATTTTTATGATTTGATATTATCAAGATAATCTGATAATATCATGATAATCTGATAATATCATGATAATCTGATAATATCATGATATATCAAATTATCATAACCTTTTTAGAATATCATGATAATCTGATAATAGCATGATATATCAAATTATCATTATCAAAACCTTTTTAGATAATTATTTTTATGATTTGATATTATCAAGATAATCTGATAATATCATGATAATCTGATAATATCATGATAATATGATAATATCATGATATATCAAATTATCATAACCTTTTTAGATAATTTTATGATTTGATATTATGATAATTTGATAATATCAAGATAATCTGATAATATCATGATATGAAATTATCAAAACCTTTTTAGATAATTTTATGATTTGATATTATCAAGATATTTTGATAATATCATGATAATCTGATAATATCACGATAATCTGATAATATCATGATATATCAAATTATCATAACCTTTTTAGATAATTTTATGATTTGATATTATCAAATTATCATAACCTTTTTAGATAATTTTATGATTTGATATGTGATAATATCATGATAATTTGATATCATGATAATCTGATAATATCAATTCAATGATATTACTTTTTGATATTTTGATATTCTGCAATCCCGCACCTTAGCGCAAATTATCCTGGCTATAAAACCGGTTTGACAGGAAGTGAACTCTAAAGCGAGACCAAAGCGAGGAGATGTCTCGAGTGGCCAGAGGTTTGTGGAGTGAACTTACTCAATGATATACATTTAGAACGAAAAATTACTCTCTCTTGATCGTGAAACGTCTCAAAACCTCTGGCACCCAGGGTAGCATGTGTCGGGTCGGGGCATGTTTAAACTCGTATCACTTTCGATCACTGGTTTCCAGCTTTTCTCTGAAAACAATTGAAGGGAATTTTAAACCCCATTTGTAATGCGTGACCATTGCCGAGCAACAGCCAATCAGAACACTCGCCCAACGAAACCCAGCTCAATGTCTTTCTCATAACACGCAGTTCGCATTTAGAGAGCATCGACAGAAATTGTTTTGCAGAACAATTCGATACTCAGCCTCAAAAACCATCCAAAATGCCTCGAAGACTGCACCCGGCGTTTCAAACGAAGACAGTAGTGAAGTTGGAATGCAGATATTGTGAAAGGGCAATTTGTATGCGAGGAATGAAGGCACTTTTGTTGGCTGATACCAGCGTGGAGCTTTACTCAACAGACCTTCCACCTGAAAAGTGAGAAACACGTTTCATTTTCCCTCCGTTTTAATTCCATGAACACTAAATGATGTTCAGACTTCTAAAGTCTTGATATTTGTCTCTTTTTCAGTGCAGTAGAGCTCGTTGGACTAGATTACTCGACAATGAATTGCGATTGTAAGATAAAGGACGTCGCGTGTTTGGGCTGGTGAGTCGATCAGCTGGCATGGTTTGTTTTTGAAGACTTTAAGTTTAACCTCAGGCGCAGCTAACTTTAACTTGTTCCAAACTTTATTTCCTATTAAGGAAATTGTGGTTCTTCTGTTAAATTTTGTGTGCTTGGTTCTTTGTGTGTTTCAGCGGAAACATCGTTGGTTACCATGTAACTGTTCCATGTTCGTCTTGCGTTCAGAGTTGTAACAATGGCCACTTCTGGATGTTTCACGCGAGTACGGCATTTGCTGTCGAAAGACTCGATAAAAAAGGTAAAAGTACGCCATTTCCCTTAAGATTTTTTGCTCTTTTTTACATACATTTTTAATAAAGAGGTTCTTAACGTTTAATGTTTTGTTATTGAGGAATTGATACCGTATACCGTCCACGTGTCTTAAATTTAAAAAGGCCTGATTACTGTCAAATCATCTTGATTTCCCCCCTTTTATTTCAGGAGATAGTTTAATGGTCTGGGGTGCTCTACCGAAGTGCACAGATAACCAAGAAATGATGGACGATCTAGACTTTGAATTTGAAGAATGCTGTAGATGAAATCATGAATTGATTGGAGAGAAGATATTTGGTGTTTATTGATCAGAAGAATAGCTATTGATCTGAGGTAGTTGTAATTCACTTTATATGTGGAAGGGGAAATAACAAACCAGCTAGTCAGATGGAAAATTGTAAATAACTCATACCTATCTTGAGGTTTGAATTCAAATATTGGCGTTTTATGGCTATCATGAGGCATAGAAACTTATAACATCATGGGGTGCTTTCAAGAAACCAGTTGGGACGAATATTGTATATTAATAGATTAAAGGATTTTCTCAAACTAGCAGGCCAACTGATAGACTCTGTGCTTACCATTTATAAGTCCAGCAGATAATGTAGCTGTTAATTGCCTCAAAAGAGACTGAAAATGGAAGAAACACGCAAATGGTACAGAAGAGGTACTCCATAATTTCCAAAAGGTTTTCCAGGAAAATGAATGATACATTAATATTTTGATGTTTCAACAGGAATTCTTTTTTTTCCGATATAAATAGTAAGCACTCGTGGGTTTAAAGGATTACTGTTCCCAGAATGGTTCTCCTAGAGAGCATGCATTATATCCGTCAAACAAAACATGAAATGCACTATAGAATCAAATTAAGGGATACATAAAAAAAAGTGATGCAATTAGTAAACTATGGTAGAATGTACATGTCTGAATTAAAGCAGGTAATGGACACAAAAGCATGCCATGTGCTCGTTATGATTCAATTTGCAATAATTATTTATTAGTTGTGCTATTTCTTTAGTTGATAACAAAATATTTTTACATTCTAAATAGTCCGTGCTTTTTTTCACTGATATCATGCATGCACTCTAACTGGCAGAAATGTTTGATCAGGAAATCTCAAATATGCCACCCTCAGCAGTTCTTGTAAATGATAAAATAATATGCATCACCTACTATTATAGTCTGACAAAAGATATGTTGAGCATGATGATAGCACATTCTTTCAGAGCAAAAATAAGATTGTTAAATTGAAAAGCACAAACTACATACTATAATCTAATGAGCTTATATCAAAGAAGAAGTTTGTGGGTAAATTTTTCTGTACATGCAGTTCAATCATTGCTGTAATAACATTGAGGCTCTATTCAAATGTCTAATTCTGTCGTGTCGAATCCAATTCGATCAATAAGTTATGAAGAAGCAGCATGTGAAAAGTCAAGAGTCTTATAACTTGGATATGTTAGCATTCGTAAGCTGCAATGTTTGGTTTCTTTTTTGAATGTGATCTGTTCTCATTGTCTTAAAGTGGCCCCATCAGTTACAGTTAGTGAGACCCTTTTAGGGGGAGTATGCATGTCCCCCATTCGAGTTTCAAAACTAGGTGTGTAGCAGTTCTGGAAGTTGTCTGTCACTGTCAGCATTTTTCATTATTTCATTTTCTTGTCGCTGTTTCAATGCTGTGTTGCTAATAATTGTTGGAATTTACCATAAAGGGCCTAATTACCCTATATCATTATGACGTCACAGCTTGTTTATGAGGGGGACAGAATCGACTTGAACAATAGAATTTTGAACTAAATCTGCTCTGCTGAGGAAAATGTAACTTCGAATTGTCTGGTTTCCAGATATCAGCTGTATCAATGTTTATCCCACAATATTTACAGTATTTGGTGGCTGTTATCGCTATTCTACGTTCTACAAAATGCATTTGATAGCTATTTCCTTTGTGTTGTTGCTGTTTTGTCCCCCTCCCACGACCGTGATCCTTAGCGTTTAAACAATAGATTGTTTTGATTTGACGTCATAATGATATAGGTCAAATAATCACTAATAGTTACTGGTCCTCATCCAACCCCATTGTTCTCTCTCAGTACTATATCAACAAATGCAACCAATACACTTAATTAATTTAATTATGTACATAAATGTTAGTAGCAAAGAAAAATGTTTATCTTTAAAATATGTGCCTATCTGTTGAACTGAAAGTTGATTTAATACATATGTGGAGTATTCCAAAGCAGACTAATCATTATTGAAAAATTGATGAAATAAAAAATTGAAAGGCATTAATTATTGTGACACTGAGTTACCCTGTGGATAAACATGGTATTGAGGCTTGGTAATGTTAATGTAGTCGAGTTTCTTTACGAAACAAGCCCACACGTTTCCCAAAATCGCCTCGCTTCTGTGTTAATCCACAGGATAAGTGTCGCACAGTATCACCTGTGAAATGGGCCATAGAGGGGGGCTTGTATAATTAAATAATATTATTAGCATATTCTAAATATACTCATCGATGCAACACTCAAATTAAGAAATATTTTACTATTCAACCATAGTTAATAGAGGGGAATGGTTATATCTGAAACCTAGCAACCTTCTGTTATAGGTCTTTCGCTTTTTTCAACTGTGACCAATCACAAAATGCAATATTGGAATATGTTAATCAATTGGCCAATAGAAACGTGTGGGTTCAGTCATTCAGGGGATGTATGCTAATGAGCTATGACTATGCACAATGTTTTGTCTTGCCCTCTTCCAACTAAATTACAGCGCCTTTGTGGGTGGCATGGGTGGTGCAGTGCGTAATCGCTCGCCTCTCACCGCTATGTTCCGGATTCGATCCTGGCTCGGGTCATGTGAGTTGAGTTTGTTGTGTTGTTCTCTCCCTTGCCACAAAGGTTTTTCTCTGGGTTCTCTGATTTTCCTCCCTCCTCAAATATCAACAGAGAATATGAGTGTAGTGTGGAGAGAATTAACCGGTACGAAAGAGCCCCTCTTGGGGTGACTCAGTGCCTGGTTGTATAACAGTTGCAGGGGGGGGGGGGGGGGGGGGTGACCATTGGAAATACCCTAAAAAAATACCAAACCGTAAAATATTCCACCCTAAAATGTACCACATGGTCTAAAAATCACCCTGAAAATGGATTTCGCTTGGACAACCCCTAATTAAAGAACACTAAATCGCCGATTTCAAACCCTAAAAAATACAATGATCACCCCTACCAGCCGAATATAGGAAGAACCCCCCCCGCCCCTTTGAAGTTTTCTGGGTTTCCTAACCTGATTTCCCTCTTAACTATTAACTTAATGATTCAACTATTTACTTGATATGTAGAATCGATTCATTATATAATGATAACAAAATTGGGCTTGTATGCACTTTAATGAAACCTCTATGTGGCGAGTGTTAGGTCATTCCAAGCAGGAGTTTCTATGCGAACTAATGATTGAGACATTCATGTATGTCCATTTTTTTATGGTTAATTCATTTCAGGCTCACAGTATGTTTAAAGGATATTGCCTACATTATATTCATTGAAATCCCAGGGGGTCAGTATATTCCCAGAATCAAAAGCTGCTCGGGTATGTGCCACTGGGTGTTTTTTTTTCTACCTTCTATAGATGGCCGGGGTTCCTGATGCATGCAGTTGCACTGTCTAATTCTGAGACGGGGTGTACGTTTTCTGTCATTTTCGAATGCAATGTTATGGTATTTCTTTCTCTTTATTTTTTGCCCAGCATGCAGTTTTGGGGAACATTGAAGTTTCCAGTCCAAATTTAACCCTGTGATCTCATGAGATGGGGTTGTAAAAATGAATTCTTAGGTCTGAGAATGGGCACCCCAAAAAATGGTGGAGTACACCCCCCTTAAGGAAGAAGTCAAACTTGTTTTGCTGGTTTTATCAGTTTCATGGACTACACTGAATGCACATTTATGATTGCATGGTGGACTAATATCTGTAATGATGTCTGTTTGAATGGTTGCAGGAAAATAAAAAGCAAATTCTAGCATGTTTTAAAGCTGGAGCTCTATCTTGTGTTGGGGCGAATGCCTGCAACAAATAATGTATCTGAAACTATACTACACTGAACAAAATACAACCTTATGTATTTTCAATGCTTCTATGTGCCCCATATTGGGCAAAAAGAAAATTCCTGCCTTAACTTTGGTTACCATGGCAACCAAACATTTAAAATTGTTTCAGGCATGAAGCTACATCATACTATTGAATATGGTTGCTCTAGCTACAGAAATGACAAAGTAATGAATGAAACTCATACTTAGGACCTGATTAGCATATATTTACCAAAACCCTTGAGCGAGTTTTAGATTGAGTATCAAAATCTGAGCCAATCGCAGTAGCAGGAGCAAGTAAAAACCCAATGAACCAATCACAAACTGAAGTAATTCACAATTTGTTTTGCTTCAATCAATCACAAGGCAAAGTAAATGCAATCATGAATAACTAACCAATCAAATTCGAAAGCAATAACCTAATATTACTCTTCGACACTCAATCAAAAACTGCTTGAGTTACTTGTCATCATCTTTCTTTTCAAGTCCTTGGTTCCAAGACATTTGAAACTAAAGAAAAGGCAAAGTTTTTTTCTAAATTAATAACATAATACCCTACAATGTCCCAGATTGGGATTTTGGCACCTGAAAGGTACAATATGCCCTCAGCCCCACCTGGGGGAGAATAATAATTTAATTTTGGTGATAAGCTGGACTATTTTTCTCATTTCAAAAAAGGGGAAAAGGTTTACGTTACTTTAATATTTTTCAATAGGCTTAATTAAATATTAAAATCTAATGAATTAGATATTTGAAAGGTGTTGAATATTATTTTATAAGTATCACAAGCAAGAGACTTTTTTATCAATATTTGTTTTTATATATCTGCACTCTCTCGGGTAGATATTACAATCTGATTATACGTAAAACGTTTGATTGTGTTCTACGTTTCAGAGTCTACGCCTTTGCTACCTTGTTTGTTCCCTGCTTGTTTGTTTCCTCCTTACTTTTGCAAAGCCATGACAATAGAAAGGGATGAACCCAGGGGGTACTCCCATACATACACTGTACGGATATGTACCACTCCAAAGGTTATGTTTTTTTAGCTGTTTTAAATTAAATAGGGTGGTAATTTTCACATTTTTAGTCTGGAATAGATAGGACATTTTCATATATTTCTCTAGTTATGAAATAGAGTACATGTCTAAAAAAGGGTATGGAAAACTTATATTTTGGTCTGAAATTAAATACGGTCAGGGCTTTGAGACCCAGGCAGCACACTGCGACCCACCCAAAATTCAAGGGAGTACGCTGTACCCCCGCAGGGGCTCTGCTCAGGGAACCTTGTTTGTTAATACATACATGCAATTTTCTAACTACATGCAGTCACTTTTCCTATCAATATCCTTCAATGTTTCTCTCTGTTTTTTTAAACAAGTACTAAACATGTAACAAATACAAGTTGTTCTCTAGGCCTAGCTCTGCACTCATGCGTGCATCGTAAATATACATATAGAAGTTCTTACTGTACAAGCTTCCAGCTTCTGCGTTTGGAATAAAGCCTCTCTCTTAGCTCGTTGCTGTTATGACCGAAGTTGAGATACATCCATTGTGTGGAGTTTCGGCGTCGTTTTGAGACTCCTCTTGGTTTTCTGCAATGTTTGCAACAACAATAGTTTGACTATTTCCCGAATTATTCGTAAAAACTACGTTTACATCCGACGGCACGTTAGTAATCCCACCATTCGCAAATAGCGATCTAAGTACATTTAATTCTTTCTGTAGCAGAGTAACTTTAGTTCGGAGGTCTTCGTTTTCTTTGGCTAAATCGTCTACGCGTAGTCTGGTTTCTTCAATTCGCTGCTTTGCTTTTCTTCGACTTTTCCTCACTGCAATGTTGTTTCGCTCTCGTTTTCGAACATATTCCACCGATGATGGCGATGCATATTCCTCCGGGGACATCTCCTCCGCTTCTGTTACGTCGCACTTCATTTTCTTGGAGTTTACTACCTCCACGGTTTTTATCGATTCTTTCCCAGTATTCGGCATCCTTGCACTTCCCGTACTTTTGATTCTATACTATAGCAGTGTTGGGTTCTTGAGGTTTTGCAATTTTTCGATAGTCTTGCGCAACATACGTGTCGATTTCGCAAGACTCTTTTCTGCGCGCGCATATTTTCATAATGTTAACTCGTTCCCAGTGCCTTCGATCGAGAGGTCAACCTCGTGACCAGGGTCTTCTCGAACCTCGTTCCCAGAGGTCTTTACGCACCTAATCAAAGATGGCGTCGAACAACCTCGTCCCCAGGGTCTTCTCGGTCAGATCCAAGATGGCGTCTACTCAGAGAGAAGACCCTGGTAAAGGCTGGATCACGTGATCAAATACTCCCAGATTGTGGGAGTATTTTGTCACGTGATTTGGCAATCTAAGATGGCGGCCAAGCTAAATATGGGAATAGTTCATGACGTGTACAAACCATAGGTATCCCAATCCGGAGTGAGCGAGAAGCGATTAACGGTATTTCCACGCGGAGAACGATGCAGCGAAAACAGGTCTACTAAATGGCTCGAAATGGAGTTTACTTGGATAAAGAACCAGTGGAAAGGTATCACAAAGCTACCAGGATGTATCTAAGCTAGAAGAGAATCCTAAAAAGCCGTTCATTTTCCGTTAGCGTTGAAGCGAAGCGATCGATAGCACATGTTCAGGTTTAACGGCTTCTCCTGGATTTCCCACTGATGAACCTTACCAGAAAACTACCCAGTAATGCACTTCATCTATTGCTCTATCTACACAACGTGTTTTAAGGTTATTTAAAATCGTTTTATTGATAAAATTTGAGCAAACTAAACTATATTCTTGGGTTGCACGTTACGTCATCGCCGCCATGTTGGTGGAAGCACAGGCAGCCCAAGCTCTAATCTAGCTAATACTGACAGCGTTAGTGTATTACTTGCTGTCTGTGTGGTAACAGGGTTGATATGAAGCGATTTTAGCGAGTTTTCATTTTCTCTGCTCCCCTTACTAAGAGAAAGACAAGGCAGCACACTAGTTTCGCGAGGGCCCGCCACTTCAACCGAAATATTTCAGTTCAAAATATTGTGGCCGCCACAATTCCTCCATAGAATCCCAGCAGAAAGGTTGCTCTTTCTTTTGAATGCGATTTCCACGCAATTCCAGCCTTGCGACGAGCACAAAGAAGCATTTTGTTTCTCCAAAGTGACGCTTATAAATTGGTAGAGAGCCCTGAACCAGCTGGGGTCGCCTGCCCGGCCGTCAAAGGCTGCTGGGTAACCGTCGAAACGCTCCTGTGGTAACCAAGCCTTCAACCTAAAATTAAGCCGCGCGGGGTACCTGACCTGCGATTGTCGACAACAACAACATTTATTACCAGGGTCCCCACGAATTGCATGTTCAGAGCGAATCAAGATGGCCGCCGAGCGGGAGTTTTCAGGATTTATACTTTAGTGAGTTACTTCACACCATGGACTGATATTCTTTCGTGACTTCTCCGAGCCCAAGTAACACATATCCAGTTCACAGAAAGAACGCTCTAAACTTCGACCGAAAACCCGGACGGAGTAAAACGCAGGGTGCAGGGCACGCAGGGTACGCAGGGTGTTAAATAAAATAGAGTTACATAATTTAGTGCCTTTGGAATATCAGATTTATTTTTCAAGAATGAAAGTTTTTACATTTATAGCGAGTTTGACTTGTGGCAAGTCGAACATTTTTACTTTGTGTTCTGGTGACACAGACTGTTATCGTAGTTTTGCCTTTACTTGCTGTTGCATTAGACAGTATCTAAAAACCTACAACCTACGAGGCCTTGACTTACCTTACCTATTCCACTACAAGTAAAGGCAAGGAACTGTTTTCCGAGAACCGGACCGCCTATAGATATAGAAAGAAAGACAAACTTCTGTCCCCGAAGCGCATCTTCTCTACATATATTTTATTTCAATACGCTGATTTCAGTCGGTAGTTGAATGACCGAGTGGTTAGAGCGTTCGTCTTTTAATCCAGAGGTCCGGAGTTCAATTCTCGGAGCGCACAATTTTTGTCGATTTTTTTCTTCTTCCTCTTTTTAAGTTTTCTTCTTAGCGTTCTACCGCTTCCACACCAGTAGTATTCTTTAAAATTAATATTCGCTCCTTGCTGAAGTCATTGTTTACCTGATTTCTGCCTCGTTTAATAGCGTAAATTAAATTTCAATATAAGGCCAGATAAAAAAAATTACTTGTTTAGCGTCCACCTTTTTATCTGGCCTAAAACAGACTACATCAGTTGAAAGAGAATTTTAAACTCAGTAATCACCGAAAATTTGAGATTCATATGTTAAATATTTATGGTGAAATTGACTTTTTCAAAACTGTAAAACGGGCTGGGTGACAGAGTTATTCTTTATAAATTGTGAGATTTTTAATCGCTCCTTCCTCAAATTATTTATTATCACTCAAATTTTCGGTGATTACTGAGTTTAAAATTCTCTTTCAACTGATGTAGTCTGTTTTATATTGAAATTTAATTTACGCTATTAAACGAGGCAGAAATCAGGTAAACAATGACTTCAGCAAGGAGCGAATATTAATTTTAAAGAATACTACTGGTGTGGAAGCGGTAGAACGCTAAGAAGAAAACTTAAAAAGAGGAAGAAGAAAAAAATCGACAAAAATTGTGCGCTCCGAGAATTGAACTCCGGACCTCTGGATTAAAAGACGAACGCTCTAACCACTCGGTCATTCAACTACCGACTGAAATCAGCGTATTGAAATAAAATATATGTAGAGAAGATGCGCTTCGGGGACAGAAGTTTGTCTTTCTTTCTATATCTATAGGCGGTCCGGTTCTCGGAAAACAGTTCCTTGCCTTTACTTGTAGTGGAATAGGTAAGGTAAGTCAAGGCCTCGTAGGTTGTAGGTTTTTAGATACTGTCTAATGCAACAGCAAGTAAAGGCAAAACTACGATAACAGTCTGTGTCACCAGAACACAAAGTAAAAATGTTCGACTTGCCACAAGTCAAACTCGCTATAAATGTAAAAACTTTCATTCTTGAAAAATAAATCTGATATTCCAAAGGCACTAAATTATGTAACTCTATTTTATTTAACACCCTGCGTACCCTGCGTGCCCTGCACCCTGCGTTTTACTCCGTCCGGGTTTTCGGTCGAAGTTTAGAGCGTTCTTTCTGTGAACTGGATATGTGTTACTTGGGCTCGGAGAAGTCACGAAAGAATATCAGTCCATGGTGTGAAGTAACTCACTAAAGTATAAATCCTGAAAACTCCCGCTCGGCGGCCATCTTGATTCGCTCTGAACATGCAATTCGTGGGGACCCTGGTAATAAATGTTGTTGTTGTCGACAATCGCAGGTCAGGTACCCCGCGCGGCTTAATTTTAGGTTGAAGGCTTGGTTACCACAGGAGCGTTTCGACGGTTACCCAGCAGCCTTTGACGGCCGGGCAGGCGACCCCAGCTGGTTCAGGGCTCTCTACCAATTTATAAGCGTCACTTTGGAGAAACAAAATGCTTCTTTGTGCTCGTCGCAAGGCTGGAATTGCGTGGAAATCGCATTCAAAAGAAAGAGCAACCTTTCTGCTGGGATTCTATGGAGGAATTGTGGCGGCCACAATATTTTGAACTGAAATATTTCGGTTGAAGTGGCGGGCCCTCGCGAAACTAGTGTGCTGCCTTGTCTTTCTCTTAGTAAGGGGAGCAGAGAAAATGAAAACTCGCTAAAATCGCTTCATATCAACCCTGTTACCACACAGACAGCAAGTAATACACTATGGAAGCAAGGTAAGACATTTTATTCATTAATTCTTTCGTATTTCTAGCTCGTTAAAATTCCCATACAAACGCTGTCAGTATTAGCTAGATTAGAGCTTGGGCTGCCTGTGGTGGAAGTTAACAAAGGATTCCTCGTTAGCTTCTTTTGTTAGTTCCACCAACATGGTCGCCACGGCTTTGTTATTTGAATCTCTGGGGATTGGTTGCAACCCAGCAATACAAGTTCATCTCTCTGGACTCAGTCCGTTTGGCCAATAAAAAGCATTGTTAGAACAACCTTGCGTCATAATCGAAGAGCCAATCAGAATACGTGACAGTTCAGCCTTTACCAGGGTCTTCTCTCTGAGTAGACGCCATCTTGGATCTGACCGAGAAGACCCTGGGGACGAGGTTGGGCGTCGAAAGTACTTTCGACGCCATCTTTGATTAGGCGCGTAAAGACCCCTGGGAACGAGGTTGGGTCTTCTCGGTCAGATCCAAGATGGCGGCTACTCCGAGAGAAGACCCTGGTAAACCCTGAACTGTCACGTATTCTGATTGGCTCTTCGATTATGACACATGGGTTGTTCTAACGATGCTTTTTATTGGCCAAACGGACTGAGTCCAGAGAGATGCATTTGTATCGATTTTAAATCGGACGGTACAAAGTGCAGGTTGGGTGCAGGTTGCAGGTTGAGTCCAGGTTGACAGTTTTCGATTGATAAATGAAATATATCAATAGATAAATAAAATAAATAATAAATCAGCTAATATAAATAGATAAATAAAATTAATTAATTAATTAATTAATTAAATGAAAATCGAACAAAAAACTCAATGTCAGAAAATCGTGTGTATTTCCCTGGAATTGAATCGCACATCAACGAAACTTAAGCACAGCAGTCTATACTCTAAACGAACAAGGCGTGTCAATCATATTATGTGACGTCATCGGTCACGTGATTAAGCAGTAATCGTGGCGGAGACGGCCGTGGGGGCTTAATTGCTGTCAATTAAGTCCTTTGTCGCTTGAAGCCCTAATTCTTGCCCTAATTCATTCAATTTGAATTTTATGAACAGTCAAGTGCAAGTATAGCGATACGTTGATCTTGTATATAAACAATTAACGTCCTTTACATGTTTGCATATATAATGGCACTTAGCGATTTGGGCCTCACAAAGTACATCCAATGTCTCATTCTACTTCCAAATCACATCACGGAACATACCCGGAATAAAACCTGGAACACACCCGGAACGTCCGAAAAAATAATAAAAAGATAAATGAAAAAATATACATCCCTAGATCCTCTACCGTGGGAATCACACAGGCATCCCAGTCACTTTTAAACGAGCTCCGGCAACTTCCGCAATTACGTCATGCCACTGGCGCTAAATTAGCTTGCAGCAAAGTATAATGTTTTTAGCTGCTCGCTCTGAATTTTAACCTACTCCGCTTTTGACCCCACTAAATACACACGATTTACTGCTTAATCACGTGACCGATGACGTCACATAATATGATTGACACGCCTTGTTCGTTTAGAGTATAGACGTTGCTGTGTCTATATTTTATTTTAGATATCAATTCTACATCAAGTGAATAGTAGAATGGTACAATATATCTTGCTTTAAATGCTGTGCCGCTGAGTTAAGGAGCTTTTAATATCCAAAATGCTAATTACATGACGTCAGGGGAGGTATCTGCAATCACTTCTTAGTGGTTGTGAATGGGCGTTTCTGCTGATATAAAAAAACTAATTTCTAATATTATTTTATTTCAACCATGGGTATAACACTGATAATTTTAAAATTTTGTTTAATTGTAACAAAAACAATTGTATAATAATTGATGCCTCCCCTGACGTCATGTAATTAGCATTTTGGATATTAAAAGCAGTAGTATACAAACTGTTGCTTCTGGCCCGATCACAACAAAATAGACAAGAAAGGAAAGGCTGATTCAACGGTAGAGAGTTTTTCTTCCAATATTTCGATCGGCACGGCCGATCTTCTTCGGGGAAAGAGGCTTACAATGTATCTAATAAACTAGAACCTTTACGAAATAATACATGAATTATAAATTGCACAATCTTATGATGAAACACATATAGACCAATGAAAAGCAACAAATACAACAGTGTGTTCGTTGTATTTTGTTGCAATCGGGCCAGACAGCAACAGTTTATCTTCTACTATAGTTCATTTATTGTATTTATAATTATATATTAAAATAATGTAATCATAAGGTATTATATCAGGGCTAAGCATATATTAACATTTGTTCAAACATTTTGTTTATAGTGAATTTATTGTATTCTAACACCCTATTAGAGGAGTGTTGCTATTAGGTATTATAACATATATTGTTATAATCATTATTTACTATTATAGTCCATTCATCATATTTCTACACCATACTAAAGGTTTGCTAACGTATATTCTCTATTTCTCGATATTAACGTATACTGCCATCTTAGTACGTATTAATACCACACAGATTAGACAAGTGCATGTGATTGAAGAATCTCAACGCAGACGTCACAACTAAGATACCAATTAGACACATAACATATAGGTATATCACACTATGTCTGAGATAATAACTTGTGATTGGTTGATGCGAGGAAAGAACAGTAAATGTATAAGGAAGCGCTCAAAGACATCGGAGTATTGTTCTCAACATAACTTACAGAAACGAAACGGGGGTAAACCATTCGTTCCATGTGCGAGATGTGGTAGAGGATGTCATACGGCTAATGAGCTTTGTTCAAAATGTACCACAATCCAACTCAGTCTCACTAACGAGAAGAAGCGCATCGATATGAAACGCGCTAAGTCGTTGATGGAATCTGAGAAACAAGAGGCAAAACTCCAAGCTAAGGATCCAAATAATGTGGTGGACATTTGCGAACTCGATAAGATATTGGAGGATCTACATGTGGTAGAATCGGAGGATAAGTAGAAATCACAATACAAAAAAAAAGGAAAAAAGAATGAAGAGAAATTGTTATGCAACCTCTCTTCATTTTTTTTTTTTTTTTCAACAACCAATTAAACAATTGACAGGCATATGGTATACAACTAGTATGGACGAGCTTATTAGATTACTTGGTTCAGGAATTTGTACGAGCCTACGTATTAACACTGGTGGAACATGTCCCGAATGTCGAGAACTACAGGCATACAACACTATTTATAACCAAAATTATTCCCTCTCGTTTCCCATAAATGTATTAGTAATCGTAGCCGATGCATTTATTCAAGTACAGAAAGTTTGTATCAAACGTAGCTATGCTAAGAGAACTATTTTAGCCGCTCTTCTTTATCAGGCATGTATACAATGTGGGTTCGTTCGATCTAAAGGTGAGGTCACTAATTTTATGCAACTAAACAACGAATGCATATGTCGCGGAAATGAATTTATACGTTCTCTACATGATGACGATAGGATCGATATAGATTTAAATTCCGATCGCATGACTCCTTACATTACAACGACTTTCGTTAAAATCAACCCCAAAGGAGTACCTAAGAATAGCCAACAAATAGTCTATGAGATTGTTAGTATGGCAATAGAAAGCAATATAGGTACCAGTTCCATACTTCGAACTAAAGTTATTGGAGCAAGTTACGAGGTACTACGTCGTTCTGGATCTCATATGTCTCTTACCGATGTTGTTAAACGATGTGGTACACATAAGGGTTCGATCATACGTTTTGTCAAGGAGTTGATTGCTTACCATTCCTACTTTGAGCCCATCTATAAAAAACACGGTCTAACTAGTGATAGGGTTTGATTTCGTAAAGTGAAAATAAGAGCCACATTCGATTCTTATCCCACTAGACTGCCAAGTTTTTCTCGCATTTCCTTTTGCACTTCTTGCTTGAGTTCGGTTCGAATCTGTTCCACGCTTTTTTTACCCCCCGCGATCGTCGAAGTCTCGTGACGAATTTCAGCCCTCATAATCTCGTATTTATCTGCTTCAGCGAGGATGATACTGTATTCAGAGTCAGATATATTTTCATCGCGTAGGGCTTTCGATACTAGATCACGAATCGTATTAATTTTCGCTTTTGCCAGCATAGTGGTTTTCTCATGCTTAGATACTTTTATTCCTATTTTTTTTAGCTCCAATGGTCGTAGATGCTGAAATTAATCCACATAAGCCACCAATAACACCAAGTGGTAGACCAATCACTATTCCAAAACCAGTTAAAGCTATTCCCAATCCAGATCAGATAAAATCACAGATAGACCTCCTGTTACCACTGCGATACCATGAACTATTCCTTGAGAACGTGCATATTTCTTACGAACGCCTTCATAGTGTTTTTCTTGAATTTCGATATCCGAAAGCGTATCTCGGACTGTTTGCAGTCGATTATTCTTTCCAGTGCCACTATCAAGCGATGGATAGATATTTGGTGCTGATGGAAGAAGTGGTTGAATTGAATCGCCGTCCATCGTATGTATATGTATATGCTATATTTGTATGATTTACTCAATCTTCAATACGTAACGTATAGGTCGACCACGGAAGTCTACGATATTTCCTTTCTCATCACGAATTGTCAGGCGAAGACTATTTCTTGTTGTCCCTAGGGCTCGTATGGGTATAATGACAAACGTAGAGTAAGTATTTTTCATAGATATTCCGCCTCGGATCTCAAAGCTACTCAGCACATGTGATTGCTTTCCATCGAGAATTGAGAAACTAGAATCCACCACATCACAGTGGACATATACTGTGTAGATGTTATTAAACATCAGTTCGTGGTTGCGCGCTTTGAGCATTATATAATCTGGGCCCTGTTCATAGGTATTAAATTAATAATGCCAGCATCGATTGCGGGTGCTAAAGCTTGTTTGATGCTAGCTATATCATGATACCCCTTAGCGATAGAGTATGGGAATCTCACCATACTTGGGGTATTCCACCATGCAGAATGAAGCTTTCTTTGCTAGGTTCCACCAACTGTTCTCAAAAGTAACCTCGATTAGTGAAATATTATTGATAAGAATAGGGTTATCGAAGTAGACCGTATGGTCAGCCGATGTGGTGGTGACATTTAAGATAACCATTATGTATTAAAGGTATAAACTATGTATATGTATAGCTTTAATACGATGTCGTCAAAGAAGTATCAGTTCGAGGATAGACTTCACCAATCAGGATTCATTCCGTGGCCTAAGGAACAACCAAAATTCGCTCTCACAACAAAACAAAAATCTTATTTTCTCACTGAGTTCGATAAGAAGGTAGCACCACGCAACGCAAAGAAGAAGTATCCCAATGCCGATTACTCGAAGTTTTATGCTGAGACGAATGCCTCTGATATACAAGATGAGTCGACCTATAGAACTAGAATTACCTTCAAAGACGACAGTGATGAATGGTTCATCGATGATCTCCACATTCCAACAAAGATTCGAAAACGTATCGATGATGTATTGAAGGGGATGATGGTTGATGGTTTCCCATTTACGTTGACATTAGATAAAAGTGTGAAATATCCCATCGCAGCAGTTCCTTTTCACGAAAAAGCACAAGATATCGATCTCACTAATCTATGGATATACATCACACCAACAAAAAAGTTCAATGCGGTCTTTCATAACATATTCAAAGAGACCACCATAAAGCATGTGACAGCAAAAGAGTCTCATCATTGGTTATCGGGTCCAGATTTCAAATATTGGCCTCAACAATTGCATTTCGCAACGTGGTGTGCAACTTCTGGATGTGGAGTGTCGTTATTCGATCCTATTTTCAAAACATATCCACCAATTATTCAAGGGTTCTTACGATTTCACGTTTATTTCACAATACGAAGAATTCTTCATGAACTTGGTGGTACTCATGGAATTCCTCTACCTAATGACTCTGTTTTCAAGCAAATGGATAACCTCTATAGCAAAAATGCTCTTGAGACGTTATGCACCGAATTTGGTTTATCTCAAACACCAGACTTTCGATGGCGTGGAGGTCGTAATAAAGGATTAGGTGACATATTTGTTTACTTTCCCAGGTACGGCGATAAGAATGAGTATGAGTTAAGGTCGAGTGCCCCAGACATGTACACATGGACACAAAAGGACCCATTCTATATATTCGAAGATGAGGGCGGCAAGTTAGCTAATTCCAATATGATTCACTTTATTAGGGGTGACGAGACTAATGAAAAACAATACAATTGGTTTACACCACCAATCGGTAAGGGTTTGACAGAGGCTGGAGTAAGTAGATTGAATCGATCTGTCGAAGCTTTCGGATATTGCATTCTATAGGTGCTCAAAACGAACTTAACGAATCCATCATAGATAGTTTAACTGTCAAAAACAAATTTAAGAAATTGGTCGAAGGTGCTATTATCGAAAACAATTCAACGATAAGCTATAAAAACTATCTTACAGCTATACTACACACACATAAGAGATTATATCTAGCAATAGCTATAAAGGTACGATTACTACCAAGCGACCTCGAGTACTACCTTGGCAAGAAGGATGGCTATAAAAATCCACTCCAGAACGCCACGAAAGCTATGGGGATCGGGAAAAACGACGATATTAATGTAGATATTCTCGAAACCAAATTCCCACCACCAGATATGGAAGGGAAGATACGAAAGAAACAATTACCACATAGTGCAAAGCAACAAGTTCCACAACAATTACCACAACAAGTTCCACAACGAGTTTCACATACCTTATTATAGGAAATTAACAATGCACGTTGACAACGCGAAGAAAATTTACGTTACACTAAATTAACGCGAATTTTTCAAAAGTTAGGTTTACATGCATTAAATTAACGCGAATTTTTCGATAAGCATCTTGCTTTATTTACTGCGATTTTCATAATTCTGCAAACTCGCACTTTACATTTCTGAACGCCAAACTGCGTTTTGGCTTCCGTCAATAAAACCTTCCAAGACAAGTGCACGGATGTTTCTAAGTTTTTTTTAAAGCCGAAAATTTGGGTTTGAAGCCTAACTAGACCCTATCAATTCAAAAGATCTTTCAAAGCCTCACGGTGAAATCACCAAGAGCTGCTCACTCGTTTGATTGACGGAAACCAAACCGCAATAGTGACTCTGAAGAGCCAATAGAGGAGTCATGAACTAATAAGGTTTTGAAATGAAATAAAGGTGCTTTAAAATAACAATGTTGTAAAATAGCGTGCATTAAATTTACATCGACATTAATTAAGATACATTAAATTAACGCGAATTTTGTAAAATCGCGTTAATAAAGTGCATTGTTAATTTCCTATAATAAGGTAGTATCTTACCAAATCCTACTCCACAACATGAGATTAATCTAGTAATGGTATCTATTGTCACGGCTGGAATTGCATGGGCGTTATTTCGCTAACGTCGTTTGTATTGCTCTATTGTGATCACCACTATAGCTACGATAAATAACCAAACGTTCTCTGCTAACACTCCTAGAGCTTGACCGGCCATAGTAAATATGAAATTCGCAATTGATCCAATCATTCCAGGTAGTATCTGTCCAAGTTTCTTTCCCATTTCCTTTAACAAATCACCCACCGTTTTTAATCCCTTCTTTACTGTATCTGCCACTTTGTCGATACCATATTTTACTGGTTTCGGTACGGATCTCGATAATTGGGAAACTATTACACTAACGATAGCACCAATAGCAGTTGCCACCGCAAGAACAGTCATTCCATACTTTCTGAAAATGAATTTGATCCTCTCACGTAGTGATGTGCGTTCTAGTATGACTTCTTCTTTATATTCGAGTAATTCTCTTTCCCTATACGGATAGATATTAACTCTTTCTTAGCTATTTCTTTCTGAGCGTCTGTCGATTCGGAGTCTCCAAGAATAGATTCGTTATTTACTTCCCGCTTGGTGAGTTGTCGTTCTGCAAATATTACTTCATTAGCAGCCTCTTCATTATTTGGACCTAAAGCATCTTTGAGAGATTTCCTCATCTTCATACGTAATTTCAGATCTTTCTCATCACCTACAAATAGACGTGTAAAGGGTTCTTTGCTTCCAAGTTCGCGAACTTTGATTTGTTCGTTCATTAAGGAGATTTCGATATTATGTCGAACGCCAGCATCCATATAATGCTCCTTTACTACGCCAACAAGCATTTCCTTTACCGAATCTTGAAAGGTTTGTTCGAATGTGAATCCTCGAAGTTGGTCACCTTCTATAGCGTAGTCATGCAAATCATCCATGGTAATTGTCTCACTACCTCCAGCTTCATCTTGATCATCACCCAATAAGCGAGCCACATATCTTTCAGTTTCTTCTCGTTCTCGTCGATCTTCTTCATCTCGTTGTCGTCGATTTTCTTCATCTCGTTGTTGTTCTTCGTATCTATCGGTATTATCCTCAGGTCTCACATCAACGTCGACTCTATCTTCCATATTGAACATAACTATATATCTTGGTATATTCAACATGATATCGACGAAGTTAATTCCTATAGAAGCACTAAGAGTGCCACTCGCACTCAAAGCTCAACGAACACAATATAGGAAAACTTTCACTCCATCATCTGCTAATCCGGGTGAGACTCTCTATGTGGAAGTTCCAACGATGGGAGAAGATATAGTATTAGTACCTGGTAGTTTAGCATTATTGGGTGATATCGTATTGTCTGGTGGACACGCTGATAATCGAGTTGTTGCAAATGTTGGACGCTGCTTAGTTATACATCGAGTTTGTAAGATGGGAGCTGAAATAGTAGAAGACATTGCTCGATCGGATCTATTACAAACATATTCCGATATCTATCTATCTACGCAGGAGAGAGAATCGAGAATACAACAAGGTATCCAATCAGATAACACAAATAAGCTACGATCTAAGGCTGGTGATGCAAGTACTTCAGATGTTGGTGAGAATGTATTGTTAGCTGCATATGGTTCCAAATATAGAATCCCATTAGACGTCGATATTCTTACACAACATGGAGTTCTATATCCACATGCATTAGAAGACACTATTTCATTCGAATTAACTCTAGCCCGTGCCATCGACATAATCGTTGGATCAGATACGACAAAGATAGGTACGTACAAGCTTACCAACATCCAGTTAGAATACGAAGCAATCAAGAATGAAACACTAGCTAGGTCTGCATTTCACGTATATGAAAAAGGTACTGCATTCCTATACGATCACGCAGTTCACTTCAAGTTAGTACCTATCGCTAAGGCATCAGATACTTTGATATCTCAGAATATAAATGTTCCACGACGATCATTTGCTGGATTACTTTTTCTATTCGTCGATCCTCCCACCGCTGGTTCACGAGATAGTGAAGCATTCGTAAATCCTGATATTTCGAAGATAGAAATAGACGTAAATGGAGTTCCAAATAGATTCTTTCCAGGAGGTATGTTAACACCAGATTTTTGGGAGTCTGCAAAAGGATGGTTTGCCACATCTGAGACTTCTATGACTCCTACCAAGTTTTACAACAATAGATTCTCTATTCTAGTCGATTGTCGTACAGCAAAAGATTCCTCTGCTCATGGCGATGGAATGGCACAAACTGGTGGTGGAAAAGATATCGATATTCGTATACATAGAACTTTAAAAGGAAGTGGAAACGTAAACATGCATATCTATGTCCTTGCGGATGCTCAGCTTAAGATATTGAACAGATCTTTACATAGTATAACATACTGATGGATTCTCTCACAGCACATATTCCATTTAATGCACTCATAGTAGGTCCAACGAATTGTGGAAAGACTGCATTTCTCATAGAACAACTTCGTGGACCATTTCGTGGTAAGTTCGATTATATAGTATTAATTTGTCCTACGTATGCCCACAACAAAACATATCATGGATTTGCTAATCGAGATCCGCATTTTTACGTCATATCGCCATCTCAGGATGCTATCGATACCACATTAAATATTTGTGCAACCTTTTGGTCAGGTACCAATACATTATTGATTCTTGATGATTGTGCCGCATCAAAAGATGTAAAACGAAGAACTGACAAACTAGTAGATTTAGCATTCTCTGCTCGACATATAGGACTATCTATTTGGGTACTATCCCAACAATTAACAAGTATATGTAAACCTTTTCGTGAGAACGTAGCTATCGTAGTAGCATTTCATACGGCATCGGTTATAGATGGAAAGAAGATATTTGAAGATTACGGAGGCTCACAAGAATGTAATGAATTACGAACGATACTTCGATCTCACAAGTTTGCTCGCATATGTTTTTGTTTGCGACATCCTTTTTCAGTAGTATTAGAGCTACCCGCGCCTATAACATATTATCATGGATGAATACACCAAAGAACTGGAAGATGAATGCGCTATTACTTGTCCTCCAACCAAATTGGAATTGGAGGATATCGAAGAATGTCGGGAAGAACTTAAGACTCTAGCTGTACTGGGTACAACGAAAAAATGTCTAGGACAGAATTTCTCCCTAGTAGATATAACTAAACTATCTGAGAAGGACGTAAAACATTTACATAGTAGATACCAGGCCGTAGTAGCACAGCAAATGACGGGACAATTAGTAGATGGTGTATTACGTCAAGCTACTCGCGCAGTCGCATACTTAGTTCCACTAGATAATCAAAAAGCACTGTTAAAGGATCTACAAGAAAACCAATTAGCCCGCCATGAGATATCTATGGCGGCTGGTCGATTAGTACTTAAAGCAGGTCGATTTGTAGCTCTAGCTAGTGTTTTGTTCAATGTAGCTGATCACATAGTCATTCCTGGTACTCCTATTGAACCTTCGCAAGTAATTACTATATCGAATCAAGATGGAGGAACAGACGGATCAGATAACTGCGAATCCACCAACGACTGCACCAACTAAAGTAAAAGATCCAAAGAGAGTTGCTGCTGGGAAAGCATTAGCACTAAGTAATAAACTTGCTATAGAGGCTCAAAAGAGAGAGATTTCGCGTGAAAGTGAATTATCTAAAGAAACCGATGTAGATGAAAGTTGGATATCTACTAATACTACCATTGCAGTTATTGGTACGGGTGCATGCTGCATTGGTTGGAGCGTACTATCAATACAGAAGATATGGAGATGATACTACTAAGAAAATTAGTACGATACAACGACCCACAAGTCCGATAAAGACTATAGTGCCAGACATGGAGTAACAATTAAATACTAGAGACTACATGATATATATTAGGATGGATAAAGAATTGATGAAAACAGCAACTGATGCTGCTATGATAACTGGAATCGCTACTGGTATTGGCTGGATTGTAGAAAAGGTTACCAAGGAATCTATGCTTAACGATCCTTCTATTTCTATCATAAATTACGTGAAGTGGACTGCAGTAATAGCTGGTAGCATATATGCAAAACAATATCTCGAGAAGCAAAAGACCAAATCGTAATGGCGCTTGCGTCAATTGGAATGGCTATTTTCGGGGCTATTTTGAATGCAGCGGCATTCACTGGTGGTGGAGTTATTGCTAGAATGTTTGGTGGGAAAGATGAAACTGCTAATATAGAACGAGAGAGACATGATAAGGCCCTCGAGAAACTCGATGCTGCTAGGGAGGCTTTCATTGAAAACCGTCGAATATTGTCTGATTGGACGCACAAACAGGAAGTCATTGAGCGTAATACATACAACACTACAAACGATGTCAACAAAGATTTCGTGCGATCCGATAAATTACGTCAGAAATTGAAACAACTCGAAGCAATGAAGGAACCTCGTTTATCAGACTACTATCAACCATCCAACGCACAGAAGACTGGTGAGTTGATTTTCGTTGGTAGTGGAATGCTAGTTGGTGGATACGCTATTAGTCGATATGCTTTTTTAAAAAACGAGAATTTTTACGTTCAACGAGATACTAAAAAAAAAAAAGAATAAGAACTAGTTGGTTAGATAAGTTCTTATTCTTTTTTTTATTCTTGTTAAAGGTTAGACTACATAGATATATAATGGATGATAAACTTGCGAATATCTTCTATGGTCCTATGGGCTATTGGAAAGGTCATGCTGCAATTGGTAAGCTATCGGTGGCTGCAAATGTATCAGAAGACATAGCTAAGGGTTGGTTAGAGAAACAAGCCATGTGGCAAATATATCTATCACCACCACACTATATTCCACGACCACATTGGACTGTATCGAAACCTAATGAAGTTCATCAAGCTGATTTGATATTTCTACCTCATGATAGACCTAGTCGTGGAAGGAAACTATATAAGTATGCTTTAGTCGTGATTGACGTTGCTTCTCGATATAAAGAATCTGAGCCATTAGCATCGAAAGATAGTGGTGAAGTGTCTGCAGCATTCGAACGAATATACAAGCGTAGTCCATTAGAATGGCCAAAAACATTGCAAGTAGATCCTGGTAGAGAATTCATGGGACGTATGTCTGAAACATTAGAACTACATGGTACTAAAGTCCAACGAGGTGAAGCCGGTCATCATAGGGCACAAAGTTTTGTCGAACGAGCAAATAGAACGATAGCTGAAAGATTATTTGGATATCAATATGCAAAAGAGATGGTACTTACATCTGAAGGATCGGATGCGCGTAGTAGAGAATGGGTATTGAGGCTTCCTGATGTTATCAAGGCTATGAACAATGAAGTTACTCGACTAACAGGTAAGGAGCCTTCAAATTCTATAGAGGCACAACAAGTAAACATAAAGACTCCTACATATTCTCGAATTATTGGATTGAAAGAAAAGCGACTACCATTCAATGTTTTAGTTCGAAATCTATACTCACCGGGAGAATTGGAAGGTGGAGTAAAACGAGCAACTGATCCTGTATGGAGTTTACAGACATACTATATTTCTCGAAATGTGGTATCATCAAATCAACCAGTTCTATACTATTTAGGAAAAGATGCACCAAAGCGAGGGTTTGTTCGTGAAGAGATACAAGTGATACCACCAGATACAGAACTACCACCAAAAGGTATTCTAAGATAGAAGCAACTCACAAATAAAGTCGTCCATATCTTCATCCTCTGTAATGACGTTTTTATTGTTGTAGGATAGTGTATCAACTACGTTTGATAGTATATTGCTAATAAAACCATCTAATTCTTCATCCTCTGGAAAAACGTCTCCATGCATGACCGTAGGCTGTTGTATCTATTCCGTTTGCTGAAATCCATCGTTTACTATCGAATGGTGATAAAGATACTTTATCAGGAACACCCAACGAACTGTTCTGCAAAATAACTGTTCTTCTGGGCCACTCGGCTGGCAAATTCTGCACTTTGGAATTTCTTGGCTGGCAAATTCTGCAGTCTGATACTAAATAATAATATAACGGAGCGATATTTGTCAGCTGGTAAATTCTGCAGTCCGATATAATTACATAATAATAATATAACAGAGCGATATTTCTCAGCTGGCAAATTCTGCACGTACCTGTTGTTTCACAGGTTTTTAAAAATACCGAATTCTGCAGGTTAGCTCAGGTTTTTATTCTTAAAATAAAAATATAGCGTTCTATATTTCAGTTAAGCCCTGTACAAACCGTTTCAACATCGGAACAATATTTAGTGTTGGAGCCGATCTTGAAACAGGTTTAAAATGTTGAAAGGTGTTGAGATATAGAAATCATTTAAAAACAGTTTTCGGTCTCTACAAGTCCCCAGGGGAGGGGTATGTACCGCCCTGGTCATCAAATGTGGACCCCGTTTAAGAGTAGTTTCGTGTTAATTTTGATACCCCGTTTTAGAGTTTGATTAATTTTGATACCCCGTTTTAGAGTTTGCCGGTATTGTCCCAAGACGGATTGAATGTAATACGTAACACGCGTTGCGCTGCTTGACAGAGTCTGCCGGATCAACACCTTCAACATCTTCAACTTCTAAATGAACCACACACAAACTGATCTTCAAAAAAATATACTTTAATTCAACAACGAAGTGTGCTGGTGTGAACTGAATTAGAATCATTTATTGCAATGTAACTTCCTTTGAAACATTTTAGCTTCTCTGAATATACGAGTGTTACGACCGGCTGGTTCACACTAGCGACATCAGCACAAGTAACATACGGAGACTCAGTGATCACATCAGTGAGTAGAACAAGCGCCGCTAATGATCAGTCACTGAGTCTGCGTATGTTGCTTGTGCTTAAACGCTTGAAACGTCAGCTGCTACTCGTGGCTCACGGCCGTTAGTATAGCTTAATTGACTTTTAATTGATCATACCAGTATTGGAATAGATATCGTGCATTTTTATTAGCTGGCATATTCTTCACTTGTATTTTTCAGCTGGGAATATATGTAAAAAATGTTTTGCTGCTGGCAAATTCTGCACTTAAATATTTCAGCTGGAAATATATTTAAAAAAATATTTTTGCTGCTGGCAAATTCTGCACTTAAATATTTCAGCTGGGAAATGTAGAAATTCTTCATGAACTTTAGGCTGGCTGGCGCTGCAGAACAGCTGTTCGTCTGCCAGCTGAATAACAATTCCCTTAAATATGTTTAAATACATCTGATTTGTTATAAAAACATCAGAATGTTTGTTTTTATGAAGTTTTACCGTTGGGTGTTCCTGCTTTATTCATATGCATACCATACATCCTGTGACCTTCGCTTCGAAGCATATGCATACCATAGCGGAATACTTTCTTATCTAGTAAGCAATCTTTATATTGTTCATGACGAATACGATGCTTCACAACTGCCTTCTTGGTGCCTTTGGCTTTCCTAATCTCACCACCATCTACTTTCAATATAGAATAGAGCTTTGATCGTAGTCCGACATATTCGACTATGGGAATACCTCCACATTCGTCTTTCATTTTACCAAGTACTTTCTTGTTGTCGATACTATACAGCGGATGGTCTTCGTTATAATTACTAGTATCATATAGATGTTTATGAGTTGCCATGTCTGAATAGATGTCTTCAGTTTTAATGTGTAGTAGTAGGCTGTCGGTATCGGTATAAAGTAGATTACAACGTTGTCCATATTGCTTCTTGAGCTCGTTGTAGTAGAAGTCATACATCAAATGTTTTGAGAGATCTAGAATTGACATTCCAACATATACTGGACGGTTAAGAAGTAGTTTGCTTTTGTAGTTATGTACTGCTGCTAGATTATCGTCAAAGATCGTCGAATGAGCATAAGTAGGTTTATTCAATAGACGTTGTAGTTTTATTCCTTCTGAGGCACACACTAATTGGATATCTACACGCTTACGTAGATTCTCCATTGTCTTACCAAATACGCTATTGTTCATCAGTTTGTATAGATCCTGCTCGAAAGTGCTCTTCGCTTGTTTTCGTAACTCTGTATTCATTCGTATGTATGGTTCCATCCATGGGGATTGATCAAATCGTAATGCCCTGTCGATCTTTTTCAAACGCATACCAAGAGATAGATACAGTTGTAGGTTACGGTAGTGTAGCACATATCGTTCTTTGTTATATAAGTTAGGTACGAGTTTTTCCACTTTCAAAGATCCATTACCTTTATATAGTTCCTCGAATAGATCGGTTTGATACTCTGAGAACCAAGTTTTATCGACTTGCATTCTCTCTGGAGCTAGTGGATAGCTGTTATGTGCATCGTGAAGTTCTCGAGGATAATCTAGATCGACTTCAAGGATATAACCTTTATCTGAATCAATTGCATGTTCGATGCCGGATTTGTTCTTCTGTAGCATAACCATATAGATTATTAGCGTCAAGATATAGTATGTGACTATTTGGTTTATTATGATCAAAATCGGGTATACTTTGGTTATTTGCTTTGGCATAACGCTGAGACACCATAGATATACCACCACGTAGACCTTTCTCAATGAATAAATGCATGTCATAGTCAGTTAATAGTTCAAGCTCCACACCTGTCTTCTTTAACAATGCATCCCACGATAGACCAGGACTAGTATAGTAGTGAGCAGGATCCAAACCATAGTTTTGCATACATGTTGTGCGAAAGGTCTCGAACACATCTGCTATAAGAAGTACATCAGTTTGTAGGTAAAGGTCATGGTAATCACCCAATGTCTTACAATCAAATACATTCCAAACTTTTATTGCGTGTTCGTAATCTTCATCGGATATGTCCTCTAGAGTTAGTTTACTATAGAATGCATCTTTCGGTGGTAGAGAAGTCTCTACAAATCTATCCCATGAATCCATGTACTCATATGGATATACTCCTTTACGAGTTAATAGATTGGTTTTCTCTTGATCATGTGTGTGTTTTGCAATTTGTTGGAATGTGCATGTCTTCAGCTGCACTTGATACCAACTTACTAAGAGATGATGGTAAGAATTGAATACTATCAATGAATCGTAGGTTACCAAGTGAGAATGAAATATATTTCTCCATATTATTTGGTATGCAAGATATATTACCTTTAGTCTTAGAAATAGATTGCATCAATAAGTGACAATCATAGCCACGTAAATTATGAAATACAACTGGAATTATAGGTGATAGACGTAATTTTAGATTACATGTTTTGTGTGCGGCACCTCGAAACTCACCTGTGATGTGGCAATGATCACGTACTTTATCACCAATTAAGGGCTTCTGACAGATATGACAAATCGTTGTGCTATTATAAACCTTATAGTTTTTCCATGACATACATAGTGGTTTAGCCTTTTGGGCTTTGATCTTCACCTCTTCCTCTTGTATGCATCGTAGAAAACGTTCGATAGTATCCATGCCTCTATATAGTACTGGTGGTTCGCTATGACCATCGGAACGTATAACTATATAGCAAAATCCACAGGGAATATGTTCTTCTGTTTTAATAGTATTGCTCTTCTTTGGATCTTTAGCAGGTCCTTCGATCTTAGTGGTTAATGCCTCAAGGTCTGCATAGATAATATAGGGTACTTTAAGCTGTTTGTGGATATTCTGGAATGAGACTTTGTTGTTATTATTGGTAGGCATTTCAATGCGTATGGCTCTGTCATTGATACCATTACACTCTGGAATGTGCTTTGTAAGAAGAGCTTCATCGGAATATCCATGTAGACATCGCTCGCAAAAGTACTTCCTATTATGATTCTTTGTTTGATCGAATAGTAGTTTGTTGAAGTTCTTGATCCAACAATAGTGTTGCTTACCACTACTTCGGTCTTCTATTAGCAATAGGTTAACATGCTTTAAGAAAGTCTCATTCGAAATGTGGTGTATGATCAATTGCTTTTCCTTCGAATTCCATCCAAACACATTAATCGAGATTTTGTTTTGCTTCTCTACGCGTCTTATTTGTGAGATTGGTGTTGGCGCATCCACTCCATTAAAGTTAAACCCATCATCTCCTTTATATTTCGATGTCTCCTGAGGGTTTTTTATGGTTGGAAGTTTTGCTGCTTTTCTTGCTGTTGAAAGAGCTTCTGCGCGTATTGACCAACGTAAGCAATTGTCGTCTTTGTTGTTCACATTGATCACTGCTTTCTTATTAGCTATTTCTGATGGTAGTGGTAAATATGAGCCTCCACGTAGTGGTTGATATCTAGCGGTGTTTAACCATAGAATATTGACCCTATCTACGACCCAATTAGATCCTCGACTGATCCACTTCTCGATTTGGTTGTATATCTGAGCATGTGCTTCTACTATTACACTACGGATCCCATCGTCGTTGATCAAAACAGATTGAAGGCTATAAAAGGTGGCTGTCTCGTATACATAACCATCAGGTTTGTCGAGTACGAAAGTTATGTTTAAACCTAATTGAGCTTTTAAGGAATTATGTTCTTGAATCTCTTCCTTAAGCTTTTCGGTAGTTTGCTTACGCACACCAGCAAGAAAAGCAGCTGGATCTGCTCCTAGAGGATTATCATCCGGAATATCCATCTTCCATCCGTGTAAATAATTCCTTAAAGCACGTACTCGGACAAATGTTAGTATATGATCGGGATTGTAGATTGTTTTGAATTTGAGATCCTTGATTGTCTCAACGTTGTTGGTCGTTTTTACTTTCTTGGAAGATGTGTACGTGGGGTCGAATTCTGCAAGTATAGCTTTACGTTTTATACGTGGTATGGGTATTGGTTGCGGTACATATTTTTCTGGACGTATTGGTCGTCGTAAACGTCTTTTTTCCGTTTTAGGGATTGGTTCATCAAGGATGATGTGCTTATCCATGATAATACCTTATAGCTACACTCCTCTAATAGGGTTTTGAAATGTAATACCTTGATCTAATATGGTGTAGAAATATGATGAATGGACTATAATAGTAAATAATGATTATAACAATATACGTTATAATACCTTATAGCTACACTCCTCTAATAGGGTTTTGAAATGTAATACCTTGATCTAATATGGTGTAGAAATATGATGAATGGACTATAATAGTAAATAATGATTATAACAATATACGTTATAATACCTAACAGCAACACTCCTCTAATAGGGTGTTAGAATACAATAAATTCACTATAAACAAAATGTTCGAATAAATGTTAATATATGCTTAGCCCTGATATAATACGTTATGATTACATTCCTTTAATGTATAATTATAAATACAATAAATGAACTATAGTAGAAGATAAACTGTTGCTGTCTGGCCCGATTGCAACAAAATACAACGAACACACTGTTGTATTTGTTGCATTTTATGATAACGAACCCGAAGGGTGAGATGTCATAAAATGCAACAAATGCAACAGTGTGTTGGTTGTATTTTGTTGTGATCGGGCCAGAAGCAACAGTTTGTATACTACTAAAGCTCCTTAACTCAGCGGCACAGCATTTAAAGCAAGATATATTGTACCATTCTACTATTCACTTGATGTAGAATTGATATCTAAAATAAAAAAATAAGCTTCATAGGCACTTTAAGTTTCGTTGATGTGCGATTCAATTCCAGGGAAATACACACGATTTTCTGACATTGAGTTTTTTGTTCGATTTTCATTTAATTAATTAATTAATTTTATTTATCTATTTATATTAGCTAATTTATTATTTATTTTATTTAGCTATTGATATATTTCATTTATCAATCGAAAATTGTCAACCTGCACTCAACCTGCACTTTGTACCGTCCGATTTTAAATAACCTTAAAACACGTTGTGTAGGTAGAGCAATAGATGAAGTGCATTACTGGGTAGTTTTCTGGTAAGTTTCATCAGTGAGAAAGCCAGGAGAAACCGTTAAATCTGAACATGTGCTATCGATCTCCTGGCTTCAACGCTAACGGAAAATGAACGGCTTTTTAGGATTCTCTTCTAGCTTAGATACATCCTGGTAGCTTTGTGATACTCTTCCACTGTTTCTTTATCCAAGTAAACTCCATTTCGAACTGTTTAGTAGACCTGTTTTCACTTCGTCGTTCGCCGCGTGGAAATACCGTTAATCGCATCTCGCTCACTCCGGATTGGGATACCTATGGTTTGTGGGCACGTGTTAACATTTCCATATTTAGCTTGGCCGCCATATTGGATGCCCACATCACGTGATTAAAATCTCCATGATTTCTGGTCATGTGACCCAAAAATATGCCCAATATGTGGGCATATTTTGAGGAGCATCCGCCATCTTGGATTCATCATCGCTGAAGAACGGTTAGCGGTTGAAGTGTGATCCCAATGAATTCCAACCGTACATTGTTCTACTTGTACCCAGTTGCAAAGTGAATATTAAAAAAGGCAAAAATGCTAAGTTCTGATGAATTTGTAGTTGTTTTCAACGAATTTTGAACGCGCAATGCGAAAGACGACATCACCAGTTTATTTTTCAATTAAAAAATGCACGCGCTATTCGAAATTCTCCAATCAGCGCGCGCGAAACGTCTAGCCAATCAGTGGCCGAATCCCACCAGCCTGTACCAGGGGTACTTTCGACGCCATCTTTGATTAGGCGCGTAAAGACCCCTGGGAACGAGGTTGCTCTCGGAGTAGCCGCAATTTCTATTGCGAAATTTACCACATTTATAGATCTTCTTACCTTAGAGCTCTTCACTTGTAACATCTAGTACCTGAAGAAGGCTGGTTTGGCCAGCCGAAATATTGTAATATTCAATATAAAATCCTACGTTGTGTCAGCTTTGCCGTAGTCCTTGGACTTCGTATTCATAATAGGAAACACCGCGGCAAAACGACTGCGCATGCGTCACTTTTCGTCTCGTGGCTTGAAACAAGATGGCGACTAGGATCGTTTCTGCGTTAATTAAGCAGTCCTGGCAAATAAAATTCTAAAGATCTCTGTGGCTCTTGAAGTTTGGGAGCCACGGATCTGTGCAAGTGGTGGATAGATTGATCGTGTGTTGCAGATGAACAGAACCAAGTACGATCTCATTCTCGACAAAGTCAAGAACCTTAACAAGAACCCCCGAAGAATCTTACAAAAGTTTCAGTTACTTTGAGTAAACATACAGTTGACTGCCTCTGGCATGGCATGCAGTAGTGAGTGGAGTACGAGTTTTCAATTGGTGTGCATCACGGTTTAAAAGATTTTGCCAAGAAAAGCGTAACAAATATATGAATGCATTTTTTTACCAAAGTGTGGCTGTGAATTCCCATTTTAAACTATAATGATTGGGCCATGCCATTTTATATGCACACCCCCCCCTATTGAGGAACTTGGATATCCTTTGGGGGGGGGGGGGGGGTAAAACTGACAAACATCCAGACGGGGATGAGTAAAATATCCAAAGGAGTATAGGAAGGTGAATAGATATCCACACCAGGGATATCCAGGATGGTAGCCAGGATATAATATCCAGCAGGCCCCCCTATTGAGGAACTTGGATTCCAGAGGAATTGAGAGGGGTATCCAAGGGGGTAAAAAAGCAATTCCCTCAATAGGGCAAGACATAATGCAAGGGGGGAGGGGGGGGGGGAATCCTAGAGGGCTGGAAAGGCTATCCAAGAGGGTCTGGAGAAACAGCGACCTCCCCCCCCCCCCCCCCCACAAAAAAAAAAAAACATCCAGAGGGGGTATGCCCAAAATTATATCCAAAGGGTATAGAAGTGACTTCCTCAATAGGGGGGGGGGGGTGTGCATATAAAATGGAATGGCCCATTGATAGCGGGCAGGATCTTTACTGTTACTTTACTGTTACTATTTAGATTAAATATGTCATTCAGAGGCCTTCACCTCAAAACATTACATTTTATTGGATCCCATTTGGATTGCACTGACAAAGAATTCCATGTTTTAGGGTTAGCTAGGGTTTGTATTGTTTTAGGGTAGGTTATTGTTTGGATAGCCAGTACTATTCCAGGTTCCGAGGAGGTGAAGGCTACCCCCCATATTACCCTCATCAAATGTGTCAAGTTATAGGGGGAGGATTTTGGTGTGTATATATATATATATAACCGATAGAAGGCATAGGTCACAAGATAGGTGAGCACTATATAACACAGACTGAGTCCAAGTCGGCTTACTGTATTTTGCGAAACGAAACGGCTTTGCGAAATTGCAAAATTGCGAAATTGCGAAACTGCGAAATTGCGAAATTGCGAAATCATAAATAAAATATAAAAGAGATAAAGAGAGTCTATTCAGTTAGAGCCAGGAGAATCGAACAGCCGTAAACTCGAGAGGAGTGCGTACATTCTATTGACTCATGTACTGGAAAATATTGTGTACACCTTGAAACATATGGATTGATAACCTGCTATAGTGTATTGTTCAATAGAAATTTTCAAACGGGAGATTTCATGCAGTTTGGACACCGTAGTGTAGCTTGGTTTGACGGTGTATAGTAGCGCGGTCATATGAGTTTGCTCTTCGCGCTCATATGAGTTTGCTCTACGCGCTCTACGTACGTGCTCTTTTGCATTTGATAATTACTTCTAGAGCTTCATATGAATGGCACTTGGTCACAAGACTATCCTCTTTCGGATCCCCCGGTTATTTTCGACATTAGGGATTTATTCTTGGAGCCGTTCGTACAGTTTAGCGAAGATGTGTCGAAAGTAGAAACGTTCACTACGTCTTGTCGCCAAAGTGCGTCATAGTAGTTCGATGTATTGACTCTTATGTAGTCGATAATAACTTCTATAGCTTCATATGTGGCTATCGTGTTGGAGTTCGTGAGATTATTTTGCCAGAAAATAAAGGTTTTATCTAACTTTTCGTACAGTCTTTGGACTCGGTTCACAGAATTTTAGCCTCGTTTCCATGCCGTAGATATGTATTTCTTAGTTATGCCCTTTGGACATGAAATAATTTTCCAAATGGCACCATGTTTTTATTTCTACATGTTTAATAACACAGTTCTCTGCTGTAAAAACAATAGAACATTCTGTGAATTTTTTCCTGTCTTAAAGTCTTAAAGTTTGGGAACGTAACACAAGCACACACATGCACACGCATGCACACTTTTCCGGTCTGAATCTGTATATAATTATCCTGTACCTCACAGATTTGAAAAGCCAATATCTTCCCTGTTGTTTTGATGGATGGTTTCGATGCACAGAAACGACGCGGAATACCTGAGTTCACTTTCTGTGCAATATCAAGACAAATGAGCAATTATTGAGTGTGCTTAAATTATAAACAAACTGGCATTATATGGATCATCACAGTTTTGGGGGGTGTTCGGAAAACTAAGACCCCCAAAACGAAGACCCCCTAAGACCCTAAGACCCCTAAGATGCCCAAAATTCGAAAAAAGCAGAATTTCAGCAACATTAGGGATTACACTCAATCTGAGTTTCTTTGTGAACTTACCTCCAATCCATGAGGCCCTCCCAGGGGGGGTATATGCTCCCTTGATGCCTAGTTTTTTTTTACAGTTTCTCCCTTGATCCCTATAAATATATCTGAAATCTCCCAAAAAAGCTTTTACCCCATGCTCCCATGATCCCGAAAAATATTGTTCAGCTCCCTTGATCCCCAAAAATATTTTGCATTGCTCCCCATATTTAAAGATTACCTCTATTGACTCTATTCATAGTAGAAAAAGTCCTCTTCGAATCGCCTCTTTCTCCCTCTGCCCCCTCTTGTCCTCCTAGGCTCGTGGGACTCACGCTGTAGTTCATCAGTGACTTCAGTTTCAGCGGACAACTCAGCTGCCTCCATAACAGTGACAAGTTCGTTCGTATTTTGAAGCTGGTCAAGAAGGAGGATGAGATCGCCCTCCTCAAGTTCTAGCATGTCATTCCTTGACTTGTAGTTAGATATAACGCACATAATATCGTTCACCTCAACATATTTCTCTGTATCTTCTGTGAATGATACGGGATTGAATGGATCTTGAATATACACCTTAGCTCTCACATTCTTCGCGCCAACATTTACACGATCCTCTTGAAGTGAAGCTATAACAAACAAGGTACTTGATTGACTTCGTACACAGACAATCTGACCGAGTTCGTATAATGTCTCTGGTCTGTCCCTTTGTGGCGTTGGCACAGCTGTCGCTTGACTTAGGACTGAGAAATCCAATGGCTCGATAGTGGGAGAGTCAACTGCATAGAGATTAATGGGCAGGGTGCCAGGATTATCCTTGGTGGTCATGTTTCGTACTGTTTTCTGTGGCACACTCTGACCATACAACGCCCTCCAGTTTCTCATCTGATTGACCTGCTGCGCAGAGAGCTTTCGTGACTTTGGTGGGCGTAGTTTGGGAAGGTCCTTGTAATCCGCGGATAGTAGGACTTTGGAGAGGTGAAGTAGTTGAATGGTGTATAGCACTGCCTCTTCAACCTCTCTTTGATAACCCTACTAAATCGATAATCAAACTCGAGCTGCAAGGGCATATCTGTGGCGCCACTTCTCATTTCTGAGAAAGTATTTTCAACGACAAGCGTCAGGACACTTTTGATGTTGAACTTTGCCGCAAGACTTGGGTCAAAGCGGTCCAAAATATTGTTAATATCGCGGAGAGACTTCAGTATTCTGCTCTCGTCCTCCATGACAACTGAGGAAACTGTTCCTTGGGGGCCTTGTGTAACAGCAGTGGTACCTGTCAGATTCTTGACCGCATCAACACACTCTTTGTCAAAGCAATGAACTTGCTCTAGTCTCTCGATTGCTTTTGATATCTCGACAGTGACGGAGGGGCTTTTTTTTGTATGAAGTCCAAAAGTCTCTCCAAAGAGATGCAAATGTTTCAAATAGTCTACCAAACTACTGACATTGCTTGACATGCGAAGAGTGCCTGTTGAGGTATCCACAGTAAACAGTGTCTCATAATCGAAGCAGATGCCTGTTGGCTGCGAAAACTGGGCCTTGCTTCCATCTCTTGTGCCCCGTCCACCACCGACCAACACAGAACATTCTTTAACTGTAGGTTTAAATACTTTGATACAAAAGTCTCCTGTGTCACTGAATGCAAAGGAGTGGTCATTGTAGCTAGTTAAGCTATGGACTTTGTTACAGATTGAGCCCGGCCCATTGTCAACGATCTTCTGTATCGAGCCAACATTGTCATCATCAAACGTAATTGTATATATACCACCATCATCGTCGTGTGCAGAAACATACACTGCACCGTTCAAAGATACTATCCCATAGAGAAGCTTGGAGCTTAGCTGAACAGAAGAGATTACTGTACCCTTTAAGCTGATAAGGTTGGAATGAAGTTGTATAACATATACTGCACCGGTGAATGTAGAAACATACATTTGCCCATTGACATCAAAGCACAAAGCCACCGGCTGCTTTATTTCTGTGTCGAATTCAACATGCGATGGACAGGCTTCGTGTGTCCCTTAAAGGTCCATAAAATGGTAAAATACTTATGACATTTATTTGTCCCGTAAAACGAAGGAAAACTGAGTTGAAAAATCTGAGTTCCCTCGTCTCCCTTGTTCCCCAAAATCAATAGCCAGCTCCCTTGATCCTTGAAAATAATTCTACAATCTCCCTATATCCCTAAAAATAAATACCCGTTCTCCCTTGATCCCTAAAACCCCTGGGAGGGCCTCATCCATGGCCGTTGTTAAACAATTGGTGTTTTCTTTCAGCCACACGAACTGCACATTTTGCTTGAAAACTTTTGCGGTGCAAAACATTTCCTAAAAACTACTTATAGAAAAGCGGCTACCACCAAGTGAAGTGCAATAGTTATTCTTTTCTTAGAGAGATCCAAGTTTCACCTCCAAACGACAGCAAATAATACCTGTATGTCGCTTATCGTCCACCATTTTGGATTGTTGCACACAGGGAACCCAACCACAATATTTCTGACCGCAAGGCACAGGAAACCCAATTTTCTGGAAAAGTCAATAACAAGGCTATTTATTTATTTGTTTGTTTATTTGTTTGTTTATTTACTTTTTTGTTTGTTCATATTGGATTTAAAAAGGAAGTGTTATTTTTTGTCACAAACGCATAACAATAACAGTAACGACTAAGGCCCTGTCCACACTAAGCCGGTTAAATTTGAAAACGCAACTTTTTTATCCATTTTGAAAACGTTTTCCGTCCACACTTCATTATCTAATCGTTTTTGCCGTCCACACTAAAACGCAAAACGATCCGAAAACGCTAATTTGGCCGGATTGAGCATGCGCAGATACCGTAAAATCCCGGCTATAAGCCCTGGGCTTATACTCATTCGTAAGGGTTTTTTGGTGGGCTTAACCGGGGGGGCGGGGGGGGGGGGGCTTATATCTGGGGGGGCTTATAACCGGTAGGAAAAAAGTGTTTGGGGTTCAGAGGAAATGGTTTTATGAAAAATGTTTTCGCTTTATTTTACCAACCAATAGTTAGCACTTAGCAGACAGCGGGGTTGAGCCAAAGCTCGCGTGATCATCATGACGTCAGCGTTTTCGAAAAGTTCCGTTTTTGATGCTGAAAATGCCGGCCTTAGTGTGGACGGCCGGCCGGAAGGTAGTAATTATATATATTCCCAGTACCATCCAGTACCATACAATCAGCCTTACATCTTGTCCGGAAGGTCAAAACCGGATAAAAAAAGTTGCGTTTTCAAACTTAACCGGCTTAGTATGGACTGGGCCTCAGTCGTTACTGTTACTGTTGTGCGTTTGTGGCAAAAACCTTTTTAAATCCAAAATGAACAAACAAACAAATAGCCTTGTTATTGACTTTTCCAGAAAATTGGGTTTCCTGTGCCTTGCGGTCAGAAATATTGTGGTTGGGTTCCCTGTGTGCAATCTATCCAAAATGGCGGACGATAAGAGCGATAAGCGATAAAGGTATTATTTGCTGTCGTTTTGAGGTGAAACTTGGGTCTCTCCAAGAAAAGAATAACTAGTGCACTTCACTTGGTGATAGCCGTTTTTCTATAAGTGGTTTTTATTCTCGGAAATGTTTTGCAACGCGAAAGTTTTTAAGCAAAACTACGGCGATGCATGTGCATTTCGTGGCCGTTGCAGTGTCGGGGCATTCAAGAGTGATCAGGCTGAAAGAAAACACCAAACAAGAGCCATGGATTGGAGGTAAGTTCACAGAGAAACTCAGATTGAGTGTAATCCCTAATGTTGCTAAAATTTTGCTTTTTTCGAATTTTTGGCATCTTAGGGGTCTTAGGAATCTTAGGGGGTCTTCGTTTTGGGGGTCTTAGTTTTCCGAACACCCCTTTTCTAATATATGTCCGGAAACTACGCAAAAATGTCTCAAAGGTATAAACGCTTACGAGCAAGTACTGAATTGCACTTACTTTCGTGATCACCGTTCAGGAAACAAGAGTTGTCGAGATTTTTCAAACCCTTATTCGGCTCCGGCGGTTAGAAAAATCCAGGTTTAATAGTATTAAAGAATACTGAAAATCCCACGATCCCGCACAAAAGCCGGTGCCGAATTCGTAATCTTCCGTGAAAATGAAACGCCGCCAGCCACCCACTGCGTATTATTTCTTACTGACCCACTCCTCCCTTTATTATGGCAACATCACGTGGTTTCTTGAATTACGTCAACGCAGTTGTCAAAATTTTACTAGCACCACCCCGAGAACAATTTCCTTTCCCCAAGTCCGCCATCTTTGTCCGCCATCTTGGATTGGGCGCGCAAGGCCTCATGGTAAAGTTGCTTATTGATCTGAACTGGGGCCCCAAAAAAATATTTGCCCGGGCCGGAACTAGCCTCCTCCGCAGGCATCTCTAATTTTTGAGGAAATCAGATTATGTGCTCCCTGTGGCAGGTGAAGAAACATAATTAAAAAATCATCAGATTTTCACACATGCGCAGTACCGTGACACTGCGCCTTTAATCATAATCGTGTTTAAATAAAGGCAATCTATCTATCTCTCTACATGAGCCACAGGAAGCCCGAGCTATATGTAAACAAACCTGAGCCACAGGAACCCCGAGCTGTATTATGAGCGCGCGCTAAATCAACACATTCACAGCAGAATCAAGTGCATTAATCCTGATTGGCATTCTTTAAAGAGGGTGCACAATTACAGTAAATACCGTATTCTCCCTTGTGGCCCTAACAAAAAGGATTGAAAATAACAAAATACAAAGATCACTCTAAAAAGTTTGAAAGCGAAAGCGATATATGAAAAAATATAAATATAAATCCTAATTTACTTAGTTAGCTAAATATATATCATAGTCTATTAATAAGTTTTACTAACACGAAAATTATCAGGAGTGTACTTAGACATTGAAAATTGAAAGTACAGTTTCTTAAGTGAAATTATTGATTTACAATCTTTAATATCATTCGGTAGAGTGTTCCAGATGTTGATAACTGAACAGAAAAATGTTCTGCAGAGACTGTTTGTGCGTGGGACAGAAAGCCTATACTTAGTATCAGATCTGGTATTGCACACATAAGTAAATTTAAGTAATGGTCCGCGTAAGAACTATAGTAAAACAATAGAGCAGTGGCAATGAGCATATCCTCACGGTCGATTTTGCGTGAATACGACTTAAGTGCTGCAGGAGATGTCTACAGCCCAAACTACACCCAGTAAATAAGTGGTTTTTATCCTTTGGGTTATTTTTACTGTGATAACTCAAAGAAACCACCATCCAACCAATCGGAAAGGGAGAAAACAAAAGATCTTTCAATCGCAAATTTGATAACTTTCCCCAAGGTCGATATTCTTCGAAATTAAACAATAGTCATTTTTATCAAAAGTGAATTGAAACTTCAAAAAGTATCATATAAAAATGTATTATTTCGATGGTTTTCTATTGAATTTACGAGTATCAACCAATGAAATTACGAGACAGAATAGAAAATTAACACCTTTCCACGTTCCTTGCCGTTCAGTGCTATCGTTCTTTACCGGACCACTACTTAAAAGAGGTAGCTTGTTAATGAGATAATCAGGCGCCCGTTTGTCTTGAATTCTTTTCAAAAGAGAGACGATTAGCGATACAAAACTTATCGACAGGTTGCCAATTCAGTTTATTAAATAAAACAAGAGATCTAGTGTCCATTGGAGCATCGAGGATAGTGCGAGCACAGCGTTTCTGAATTCTGAAGAGATCATCTATGTGGCAGACTCCACAATTTCCCCATATTGTTGAGCAGTAGTCAAGCAACGGTTTGATGTTTGCGTTGTAGAGTAGGATGCGGTACTAGACTGGTAGATGACGCTTTATGCGAGACAGCACAGCTATCCTCTGGATGAGCTTTTTTCTTAGCATTTCGACGTGACAGGCCCAGGTCAGGTGAGAATCGATAAGTACTCCAGAAGGCGTTCTTTTTCTACTTGCAGATGACATCACCCTATTCTGCATTGCCAATGATGTCGAGTCTGCTGTTAAAGAAACCAACAGAGCATTAGGACTTATAGCAAAATGGTGCATCAACAATGCCATGACATTACACCCTAAAAAATGTGAAGCAATGCTTATATCAAGAAAGCGATTCGTGGGCCCCATTCCAGCATTAACAATTAACAACAATAACATCAAGATAGTCAACTCAACTAGATGCCTCGGAATTAACATAGATAATAAGCTGAACTGGACCATGCATCTTCAAGAGACAATAAAATCATTTGCCAAGAAACTTAATCTACTTAAAGCACTACGGTTTCTTCCATTGAGTAGTCTTGAGATATTTTACTTTAAAGTGATCCTGCCTTCCATCACCTATGGACTGATTATGTGGGGCAGTTGCAACACGACCCTCTTTCAAGATCTTGAGAGGATGCATGTTCGAGCTGCCAAGATCATCCACAGATGTGACTGGACCACTCCCAGTGCAGACGTCATCAACAAGGCACACTGGAATCCGCTGTTCTGGAATTACAAATATAAGCTAGCAACGTTTGTTCACAAATCGCTCAACTCAGAGAAACTCCCAAATAAACTCTTCACACTAAGAAACAATACACACTCTCTAAGAGGCGTTCATAGGCTAGTCATCCCACATCCACGAACAGATGCTATACGCAAGTCAATCACATACAGAGCATCCGTACTGTGGAACTACCTAGACGATCTCCTTAAAGCCTTTAAAAAACTTGTCAAAAAGTATATTAACTCCATACCACTGCAACCAAATGTCAGGATCAACACTGATAAGTTCTCATACCACTAATATGTTTTATTTATGCATGCCTAACTTATTCATGTTTACTCGTCCAAGTGTTTACTTATACATTAGACATCCGCCTGTCCATTTGCACAACTACTCGCTTGTTCATCTAATTAAGTTATTAGTCAATTAGTTAGTCTTTCAACTATTTAGTTAGTATCATTCCAATATCTTATAATGCAATAGTCTTTCAATCAAAAACTTGTAATTTACATAATCAATGAGGTTAGCTAGATTTCTTTATCGTTCCTTTTGTATTATCACGGCCACATCAGCTCTGAATGCTGCAGTATCGCCAATACCGTGTTTAAATAAATGCTATTATTATTATTATTATTATTATTATAGTTCGAGGCGCTTACCACCGAGATGTAAATTCAGCGAAGTGTCGTCAGCACGAGATGTTTTCTGATGGTTGACAATTAACATACACTTGGTCTTAAGTATTGTGCAACCATGTCATTATCAGAAGTCCATTTGACAGTTGTTTCAAGATCAGATTGAAGTTTTTCCTTGACGACTGTAATAGTTGATGCTGAGGCATAGAAATTTGAATCATCAGCATATAGGGCAGAGCTGTTAGACCAGTGCAAAGGAAGATCATTGATAAAAAGAATAAATAGGACGGGACCAAGAATTGAGCAGGGGTACACCGGATTTGATCAGCACTGGATCAGAGAGAGTCTGGTTGATGCATACCTTCTGATGCCTGTTTGACAAGTAGCTCTTGAGCCAACTTATCGAGTGCGATGCTAGGCCATATACATGGAGTTGTTAAGCAGTAGGTCGTGATTAATAACGTAAAATGCCTTGCGAAAATCAAGGAAAACCGCGCCTGTGAATAGTCCTTTGTCAATGGCTTCAAGCCACTCATTTGTCATCTTGATTAGGATGGTTTCACAAGAGTGGAGAGGGCGGAATCTGGATTGAGTAGAGTTGATTAGGCGGTAAGATCGTAGGTACTGCATTAAATGGGTCACCACACCGGCGTGCCTTTCAAGGATCTTGGATATAATAGGAAGGATAGATATTGGTCGGTAGTTGTTCATATCGGTTTTAGCACCATTTTTGTAGACTGGAGTGACTCTAGCACACTTGAGTTGGTCAGAAACGATTTCATGGCGGCAGAGAGAGAAGTTCGCGATGAATCGTTTAATCAGGAAGAAACGAGGAATACCATTAATTGAGCTGAGGCTGACCCGACATGGAACTTGCCAATGCGAACGGGGCACTCCCTCCACCAGTGGTTTGTTGCGCCACAGTAGCGGTAGGGACTTCTTGTGAAATCTCTTGGCTGCTGTGAAGTACTGGCGGTTGTGGAGGGTTGCCATTGGCGGTCGTTGTATTGCTGCCATGGCCGGGTATTTCCTTGGGCATAAGGAGCGTAAGGGCCAGTGTACTGGCGACCTCGGTCTCTAGATCTCCGAGACTGTCGCTTGCTTCGACTTCGTGCCTGATCACGAAGGGCTGCTCGTTCTGCCGACCTGATCTTCTTATCATCATCGTCGTCAAGTGAAAAAGGACTTGACTCGTAATGCTTGATTGTCAACCAGCCACCGTCAGAGGAATCAATAATTCGAATTTTCCTATTGCGTTCCCTTATTAGGTTGAGTATTTCCGTCGACAATCTTGGCAGGTTCGCCCTCAGGTTGCTGTGCTTTGAGTAATTCTTGAAGACCGGAAAGCTTGTCCTGTATCACCCTGTTAAATTTGAATTTTTTTTCGTTTCCTGTGTAGTTGAACTGAATCTCACTGTCCTCGCGAACTCTCTTAGACGCGGAGAGTGCTGCCGAAGCAGTAGTATCTTAGGTTTTCTTAATAAACTCAGAGCTTCTTTGTGACTAGCCAACTGGTCGACCACAAACTGTTTGAAGTCCATTAAATCGGTTTTGGTGACTTTGGTTTCTTCGTTTCCCATATTTTAACCCCGGTTAAGTAAACAACCGAGATGGAACTGGTTAGCGTCAAGTGAATTGCAATTGCAAATAGCACTTAATATGCAAGTTGGTATAGGTCCTTGGGGAAAGCGCAAGACGCTAATTACGAATGCCCAATATAATATAAACACATTTATCATCCTTCAAATATTTTCTTTGACGCGCGCTTATACGATCGGGTCACGTGACGCATTCAACCAATCACGCGAGAGAGAAAAAATTGATGTTTATAATCACAAATACCAGCGAGAAGGTGCAGAAGTTGAAACTACAACAATACATAGAGTTGCGAATAACCCATCTTGCCGCTGGCATTATGAATATTTAACATCATTCCAAAGGTATGAAAAGAGGAGGGGCTAACCGGAACTTGAAATGGTCTAATAAAAAAATGTTTTCGCTCCAAGCCTTTAAAACTACTCAGAACAAGGCTAAACGTGGAAATCTAGCGAACATGGCCGCAACGTGATCATGAGTGCGAATGACCTTTGGCAGGAATCACGTGGTTTTACTGGAAAGCAAAAAAATCTGACTTCATTTATTTAAAGGTACTTGTATGATATCGGTAGTGTTATTAGCAAAACCTGTTTGTAAATGCAATTTTCCACCTCCAAACGATTGTCGATCTTTCTAAAACAGCGTTTGGATGTTTGTTTGCCTCCCAATAAAGTCTTTCCCAATTCGAAGTTCCAAAGATATGAAAAGAGGAGGGGCGCCTATCCATTTTAATTTATACCGGAACTTCCTTTAAAATGGTCTGATAGGCACATTGGCTCTGATCATATCACGCGGCGGCCATGTTGAGTCGCAGGAGACTAAAAACCTTTGTTTTCTCCCGTCTAACCTCGTTCTGAAACTGCTCAGAACGAGGCTAAACGTGGTAAATCTATTGTTTATAGCCAACATGGCCGCCGTGTGACTGCAAGAGTGAATAAAATTGCGGCACAAATTGCGAAAAGAAAGAAAGAAAAAACAATTACCAACGCGCTAAAATCCAATTCGATTTGTGGATTAGCTGGGTCCTGACTTTGATGAGCCCCTATGGTTGTTTCAAGTAATCGGGGACCGGGCAAATTCCGGGTTTGCACTCTTTGCCTACAAATACCAGGCATCCAGCGTAAAAATACCAAGACAATGGTCCAAATTAAAAGAACAAAAGAATCAGCGCAAAGGATTTTGGTAGTTGTAGTCAAATGTATATAGTATGTGCAAAACGCCAATTCTCTCAGCGTTGCAGCAGATTTTCAATAATTAGGTTTTTTGGTTCCTCAAATTGTTCATAAACACAATACACGGCACTGCGTTCTTGAAATTGCTAAAATCTTGGATTGTTTACACCATTAGTCTTTACCCCGCACCGGCTCCGCTATATAAACATTTGCAAGATTGTCCAAATTAAGTGTTGCTGAAATAATGTCATTTGCTCGAGTGAATCCTTGTCGTTCCTGCGTTTCCAATCAAAATGTGCCATGTTTTTTCTCGGCTTTAAAACCGGAGCACTGTGGCTTTCCCTTTCTCATCTTCTCTGATTCAGTCCGTAAGCGGTTCAACTGTGCGAACTCCGTAACTGACTGAGATAAAGTAACCTGAAAATTTCAAGATGTCAGGTCGAGGTAAAGGCGGCAAAGGTTTGGGAAAAGGAGGTGCAAAGCGACACCGAAAAATCCTGCGGGATAACATTCAAGGTATCACCAAACCAGCCATTCGTCGTCTTGCTCGCAGAGGAGGCGTAAAGCGAATTTCTGGACTGATTTACGAGGAAACTCGAGGTGTATTGAAAGTGTTTTTGGAGAATGTCATCCGAGATGCGGTTACATACACCGAGCACGCCAAACGCAAAACCGTGACTGCAATGGACGTGGTTTACGCTTTAAAACGTCAAGGTCGTACACTCTATGGCTTTGGAGGCTGAAGAAATCAAGAATAAGATCACACCACTGAACTAAAAAGAAGCGATACTTCATTAATAATGGTGACTGTTAAAGAAAGTCATTGCAGCTTATAAGAAACGATGATTCTAGTGAAGCTCAACTCTGACAAAGAGACTTAATGACTGAACTGTATCATATTTTTCATTCAACACTTTGTGAAACCTTATTTTTGGCAATCAGTGACTTTACGAGTCAGGAAGCTCGTGTTTTTTGTAAATACGGTTCGGTGTATTCAATATATCGATGATGCATGTACAAATGTTTTATTCATTTAGTAGTTTGCCATTATGCTGCCCTCATTGTACAGCTTTTGTTTCATTCTCAGTATTAGTAAAATCTATATCGACCGGAAATCTTGGTCCTAATTATGAATACAGAGGGTGTGCCCGCTGCCATTGAGTTACCAGTCGGAATCGAAACTTTTTGCGTGAATGGTGTTTTTTTAGAAATGAACTATTTATCTTCAAAATTGCCTGCAATACTTGATAGTTCAGTTAAAACGGGTACAACCTCACTGAACACATACTGAGTCAACATTAATATAATTCAGTTCTGAAATCTGAATGTTTAACGAGACCTGAAACAACCATGGGGGCTGATCAAAGCCAGGTCCCGGCTATATATTTCCGGCTTTTTGGGTTACCGGTGGTATGTTTCATAAGCGATCTCGGAAGAGTTTATATAATTGCACCTTGTGAATTCTCTTTTCCGATTCCTACGACATAAATCTTCAATAATAAAAGATTGGTACTTAATGAAGTTGTGTGAGTGGTTTTGGGGCGATTTTGGGACTTCTAAAGCAGTTTATTAGGCCTCGAAGTTTTGACGGTTGGCCGCATGTCTACCGTACCCATCGGACACAAGAACTCTGAACCAAATTCGCCGAAACTTTCTCCACTCAAGAGTAAACTTACATTTTTCCAAATGGCCCACTACGAAGAAGTTTGATTCACCGATTAACTTCTCCTAGTGATGAAATCCTCATTTTCTTGTTATGTATATTCAGTATCTTTATTATTGACTTTTTCTTATTTTGCTACATTTGTTTTTCAAACAAGGAACTAGTGTAAATGTACGGCTGCTGGTGTGAAATAAAGATTGATGTAGATTTTTTTAAAGTGAAATCACTTTGATAAGCTTCAAATATAACTTAGAATTTGAAAATAGGTAATTTGTCTCTACCAGCATGCTTTTGTATAATAAATGTGTCTGTGATCACATCAACATTAGCATATTGAAAATGTAAACCTTTACATCTGACGTACACACCCAAATCAAGAAATATTCTACCGTTGGACTACTCACTTCATGTACAATCGATATCAAGTATAACTAATTTGGGCTTATATTAGCCTCCTCCGCAGCCATCTCAGTATTATCGGAAAAACCGCGGAAAAATCGTGAATCGGCCCCAATCTCCCTCTCTTTTCTTCACCTTGCCACAGGAAGCCCATAATCTGATTTCTTCGGAAATTAGAGATGCCTGCGGAGGAGGCTAGGCTTATATGCACTTCAAGGAACATCACTACTAGACTAGATACCTGAATAATCTGATAGTCCATATGAAAATATGGAACAAAAGTTGCAATGGACCCCTGCTAATATTTAAGATCGGGAGCGTTTTTATAATATATTTACTAGAATGACTGAAAATTCAGCGAGGGAAAGTACTTCTCTATGGGATGCCCAAGGTTCAAAAGGTTCAACGAAACGTTTCATTGCAGCGCTCATTAGCTTTCATTGTATTTCTCAGCTGGGCATCCTATAATTTATTTTTTATTCAACGTGGTGGTGTTAGTCGGAAAAGGAGAAGGGTCTATCGTACGATCTCTTTATAAGGAAGCACAAAGGTCGCCATATGTTCGTGTAGAGGGTCACTAAATTACTAATGTACACACAGGAGACTCGTCCCAGCTTTCGGTTAACCGTGAGTTCCCAAAATGGCCGCGGAGGAAGCGACCATGAATCTTTTCGAGTCCTACTCGTGTAATCCGGCATTTTGAAACTTTCAACCTCGCAAACTTGGTAGAGACATATTCCCTTTCACCGAAACTTCTCATGCACTAGCTAACACTAAACCCTAACCCGTATCATAAACCTAACCCTAACCAGTCAGTAAACAAGTTCCCAGGTAAACGACGAGCTCTCACCCACCTAGAGCTAGGGTTCACATGTAAACAACAAGTTTTCACTGGCAGGGCTAGGATACGATTTATAGGCAAACGACGAGTTTAAACCAAAATATAAAGAAAAAAATATCGTTCTGGCGGTTCGAACCCGAGTCCTCACAATGTAACCAAATGTGGTAACCACTACGCTAAGCGACCTTCAGTACTCGGTTTGTGACTACTTTTAATACATAATACTACCCGCAAACTACAAGGTTGGTCAGAGTTCCTTAAGTTATGTGGAGTCACTCGAGCCTTGAAAAAGTTTGAGATATATAGGTAGATGTCTTCGGTTACATTTAAAGAACTACAAGATTAGAGATTGTTCAAAGCGTCAATATGCTTTATAGAGAGCATATGTAGGCCAGATGTAGTACAGACTCGTTGAGAGTAACCTAAAGAACCCCCAAGAGCCTGTTCGCAGGCTACGCTGAAAGGAGTGGCGATTCAGAGTGGCTACGCGCGACATGTACAGAGCGGAAAAACGGAGCGCAACGCGGCCGTCCATTCTCGACCCTAGACCCTTCTCTTATTTCTTACTGCGCATGCTCGACAAAAATTAAAGGCTGGGGCAACCTCTACGCCATCTTGGATTAGACGCGTAAAGACCCCTGGGAACGAGGTTGAGGCTGGGGAACCCAACTTCGTCCCCAGGGTCCTCTCGGTCAGATCCAAGATGGCGGCTAGATCTGACCAAGAAGATCCTGGGGACGAGAGTTTTGGCGTTAAAATGCAGTTATTTACAGGACGTTTGGAACCACCAAAGCAAGTATTTCAACTCGTTTTTCTAGCGTTAGAATCTACTTTGGTATCTGCAGAACCGATTCAAACTTGTGGACCTCAAACATGAACTACTCGGAAGTCTTTGTGATTGAGCTTTCTGACTGGCCTTTTAAGTATTTAACGGAAGAGGTATGGCGGCTCTAACTAATTTGGGTCGTTTTTTAGCAGAGCATCGGGAACCGGTCTAATCATCCACAACAATACAATACAATACAATAACTTTTATTTAAACACGATAAAAGATTAAAGCGTTGCCGCTTGTGGGGTTCCCTGCTAGCAGAGGTCTCTCTCTGTCTTGGTAAAATGGAAGGCGAGGGAGAGACCTCTGCCGACATCCGACGCTTGCCGTCCACATTCATGGCCGAGTCAAACGAGTTTCGAAAACACGTTTTACCGGAAATAGCTGTACGCGTCAGTTGTTTGTTACAGTTGTTTCGTGCGCTCATAAGTACACGTGAGATCGCGTCACTTGTTGCCAAGGAAACTTCACGCATGCGAGACAGAGAAAGCGTCGGATGTCGGCAGAGGTCTCTCCCTCGCCTTCCATTTTACCAAGACAGAGAGAGACCTCTGCTAGCAGGGAACTTGTGGGGTCGTGTATAATACTAAAATAAACTAGTTAACTATATACAAATTTCACATTAAAATGCTAACTATATATAATGTTGTTTAAAAACTAACTATTTTAAATTACACTGATATATTGGTAAAAATCTAAATTTGTTATGACCATATCATTGTTATTAATCATCTATTTTAAAACTAATAATTCAGTAATATTTATAATAATCGTTCTTGTGAGCCGGGAGCAGTTTGCGGTGATTCAGCTCCAAAATCTAAATTATGCAGGGCCTGTGATTTACTAGCCTGATTTTCAGACGGTACGAGGTAGTCCGCTCACTTCCTAGTGAGCGGACGACCTCGTACCGTCTGAAAATCAGGCTAGTGATTTACTAGCCATACTGGTAAAGTTCTTTACATTAGAGGTCTCCAGTAAGTCAGGAGTGAGCAGGTTCCACACAATTGCCGCTCTATGCGCTATCGAATTCCACAACTTGTTGGCAATCATAGTCGAGGGCAGGAGCAGGCATGTTAACTGAATTTAAAACTTGTGGACCTCAAAAAATATAAATACTAAAGCAGCAAATTGGAAAATAGCGAAAAGGTAAGCCTTGTCTTCACTGTTTTCACTAATTTCAGAACGACGTGCAATGCATTCTACGCATGCGCGGCGGCCATGATGTACGACATTGTTCGCCATGGGTTCGTTTTTCTTGAAGACAGAGTCGAACGAGTAATTGTAGCGTTCTTTCTGTGAACTGGATTGTTCTATTTGGGCTCAGAGAAGTTACAGAAGAATGTCAGTCCATGGTGTGAAGGATTCAGTAAAGTAGTCAGAGACGTCCCTGAAAAAGAGCTACAATTCACTCCCGCTCGGCGGCCATCTTGATTCACTTTTTAATAAAATAAAATGAAATAAAAATATTTTATTTGTTATAGCAGCCTCAGTATTACAGCTTACAGCTGGTGGGGGCCTGCTTTTACTCATCACACACTCCCCACTACATTAACTGTTTTGGACACACTACACTTGACTCACGGTTGATTTTTACGAAGAGAGGAAAACCGGAGAACCTGGAGAAAAACCCTCGAATGCAGATAAGGAATCAACAACATACCTAACTCACATATGGTGCCAGAACCAGGAATCGAACCCGGGACCGCAGCGGTGAGATGCGAGTGTTTTACCACTGCGCCAATTTGCACTGAACCTGCATCCCCAAATAAAGTGCCTATTGCAGATGCGCTCTGGTTTTCTGCTCTGTTGCTACGCGCGCAATTTATAACTTAGCAAAATATCAGCAAAAGTAACAAATCATCAAGTGCGATCAAGAGACCATGATAGTCTCTTGGTGCGATTCAAATTTTTTTTCGCGACTCGGCGGGCGATGTCGGTTTTCTTGTGCAATTTTTCGTGGAATTCCCTCATCAGGCACATTATTTTCCTATATTATCAGTCGTAGGTTAATGAGCTACCCACGTTTAACAAGTTCTAACTGTATAGTGGTTGGCAGATTCTATGTTATTGTTGAGAGTTTCTCCAACGCCCAGCAAAAATTAACTGCAGTATTTTAACTGTGGAAGGACGCAAGCCTTGTAGAGTGTTGATCGCCAAGTATGATAGTAAAGAGTTTGAATAGAAACATTGAAATGGTTGAGAACAGCAATAGCTTTTAGATGTTCTCGCATCGGTCGCCTTTTTTGCACATTGAATGTTTACTTTTGATTAGTGTTTGTTCTAATTCACTTGTAAAGCGGAAACCTATATATAATAGTTACTGTTCCTTCAGGCTTCAGCCTGTCCGTATTATATATTGTAAAAGGTCAGCTCTCTTAGCTTAGTTATCCTCTCTTGATTAAATTGTTACTTTGTAGTTCTTGCTCACCAAACCTACAATCGTGGTCAAAAGGTTTTGGACACTCGTCACAAGGTAGCAACTTGAATGCTACTCCCCGACTTTCGACATTCAGTTGCCAATTTGTCAAGACCTGAACTTACCCCCCTCCCACAATCAATGCATGGCTTTGACCAAAACAAAAACCAACATTGATCTGGGGGATTGGGTTGTGATACAAAACTTTTTGGTTTATGAAAAATAGCTAAGTGTCTCAACCCTTTTGTCCAGGATTGTAGCTCTATAGGCATTCTAGCTAACTACATACACACTGGATTCTTTCTATTTAGGTTTATTATTTATTAGGCATCCAACAGTAGATTGGAGTGACGAAACATGTAGAAGACGTAAATGACAAAGACTACTGTTGAGGAGAGGAAACACCTATCATGAAAATGAGTCCTCCAAACTAACATATAGGCAAAAGGCAAAGGTACAATACTAGCCACCAAAATTAGTGAAAGAAAATACATAAATAAAGTAGGAAACAGTAAATAATTACAAATAAGAGAGATTGGTCTTTTACACGAAGAACAGCGGCATCTGGAGATCCATTGAAGTTCAAGTGTTTGAGCTAGTGAAATTACTGTTAAAAAGATTTTTGTCTGCATTCGTGCTTTCTGCAAGGTTCACACGTGCTATTGCTATTATACTAGTTGGTCTTTTGTCATCTAAGCCACTTACACATGTCAGTGTGTCGTCTGGGTCATAAGAAAGTTATTTTCGTCCTTGGTTTATGCAAAATAGTCAGTGTAGATGACGTAATGGTGATTTCACTTCAAACTATGTTTTTGCAATAGACAATGCCAAGTGACAATGCAAATTATGGTTATCTTTGTTTGACTACAATGTTTGACTACTCAAGTGAAAGTGGATTACTGTAGGAAGGACTGAGCATATATTTTACAGACAAGTTGTGAGGTTTCGCCGTCTGCTCGTCCAGTGTACAATCAAGGTAACTTGAATGACATAAGTTTGAGCGGATTTCAGCCGATAACTGCACACGCACATTTTCACATGTTTTCGATCAAGCATTAAAAAAAACTTAGTCAATCTTTTGAAAACTTCTGAATTGTTAACTTTTTGTAAATTATGTTTTGCTGCTTCAGAAATGTCGTCGTTACGGGCCATAGTTTAATTAACTGAACAGATATGCTTCGATTTCTAAGGTTTAGGCTTCAGCGATTTTCTACTCCGGCGAATTAAGGTTCTTTAGTTAACTACGTATACTTGCTGCGGTATTTGAACTTTTAAGCGAGTTTTGCCGGACTGCTTTACAAGCAAGTTAACGCTAGATGTATTATTGAGTATTGGCCAAGAGACCATCACCTCTGGTGATGGTCTCTTGGTATTGGCACTTTGTATTGGTGTCGATTTTGCCGGTTTTTCTGTGTTCAGACAGATTACCGACATTGAAATATCAATAAGTCTTTTGGAGCTTGTGAACTCTTTGTGTGACAGGGAGACTAATTTTGTAGGTACAACTATTTACACCTATTCTGTAATATTTTGATATATCAGCTCACTACAGTAATGAAGAGGACTTTATGTGTGTCCGATTAAGATTCTGATCTGATATTTAGACTGGAGCATTTAAAGCCTTTTTTGGCTATGAAAATTATCGAGACAAATGAAGCGTCCACTACAGTTTCGTGACACACATGCATGAGCTGTTCAATAAGGTCAGTTGTCCTGCAGGTACTTGTTTGGCTCTATTGAATGTGGACTATTGAAAAAGGATTCGGTTGAAACTCCAAAGGTAATTAGCTACATACTGTACTGAAATCGGCACGCGATTTTATTGTGATGATATCTAAGTGTTTTTAACTTAAAAGTTATTAGTTAGATCTGTTTGAATATTATATAAAGCTCTCGGCGCCGTGTCTTGCTCCGTCTTCAGGTAAAAAAATAATTATTTATCGATCACAACATTTTACCTGAAACTTGTTTTGAACGATCAAATTCAGAACAAGTCATAATTAATGTAGGTTACTATCGTGCTAATTTGATGTGAGACACGTTAGGATATACCTGGGAGGGATGTAGTGGGGGTCCCCCCCCCCCCCCCCCCCAAGAGACCACCATAGACGTGGCGCAATTTTACTGTTCTAAACAAAAAGACTGAATTTTCTCCTTCAAACCTGAACACCCTTATAATAAAAAGTGACACATGTCAGTTGAAATGTTATGAAAAATGCCTGAAAAAAACACACATGATGGTTCACCTAAGCCGCCGTCAGAGCCATACATTGTCGGTTTACTCTTTCTCGGTACCACAAGGTATTTTTCCTGAGCAAGCCTTTCGATTTTAGTATTTTGCCCTGGACGGGGAGGAAAGAGGTAAATATGTTCTTTTATTATTATCCCTGGGAATCAAAGACCGGGCCCAGTAAATGCAAAAGTAAAAATAATGTTGATAAATAGCGAATTCCTCAATTTATAAAGCTGAATACTTATAACACACACTCGGACTTGACTAAACAGACACAGGCCCCCCGGTTAGTTGAAGCGCCGGCCTCAGCGGTGTTGTGCGGGTGGTCGACGGTTCAAACCCCGACCGGACCCACACGTACACCGCGGCAAAACGGTATGCTCCGCTGGCCAAAAGAACGAAGGCTCTGCTATCAAATACAAATTACCGAGGGTTTCAACTTTTTTAGTAAATAATTTTATAACTTAGTAAACTCACAGTGAATTACAAATTAAGAAAACTTCAACCTGTTAAAGTCTTAGGCTTAGCTTTTAAGTAGTTTTCTTATTTTTTGACAAAACAGTTCACAAATGGATGCTTTTAAGCAGAAATTTTAAAATCACGGGTATGTGCCTGTTGTTTCATTTCAGTTTTCGCGGGAAACTGGGGGCGGCCGCGCGTCGACAAGAAATAGCAAATACGCATGCGCGTAACGTTTTGCCGCGGTGTGGTCCGGACCAACACTAAGGGTCTTAAAAAACTGAGTACAAAGTGCTGCCTTTGTGAAACAATTTCGTTCTCGATCTGTATTCTGTATTCTGAGGTACTAATCACCCATGATTGTAAACTGCACGGCAGCACATTGCGCCACAATAGCAGTCTGTATCACAAAATATAACCTTGTGAAGCGCATTTGAATATATTCATATAGAATTTGCGCTATATAAATGAATACCTTTTTTTTTTAGACGTACCTTCACGTCTCGCTCGGATGAGGACGTTAATGAATAGGCCCATCAGTGGGTGAAGACTGAGCCACCTCGTGGCCCGGATATGCCACTGATTAATCCCATCACCATCATTATCATCGGCACCACCACCATCATCATCATTATTATTATTATTAAGTGAAGTTTTTTGCGCGTTGATATAGGTGTATATCTCACCAGGTTATCGAGTTCTGACTCAGTATCATTAGCGATTCCAGGTCGAAATTGATTGTTTCAGCCTGGAAATTCGTAGACGAAAATCGAGGCCTTCGTCATGTCTTAGTTTAGATTTAAACCAATTAATGTAAGTTTTTTATGTACATAAGCAGGAGCCCATGGCTCCTGACATAAGTTATTTAATTTAAAAAGATAAACTTGTGGTTTCACATAACGGCCAGAAACAGCCCTGTACTGACTATAGTGGATTATTGACTATACTGTGGACTGCGTTCAAATTTAAATTAGATTAATAATTCAGTTGACATTGTAATACGTGTATTGGTATATGTAATCCATATTTTAATTAGTAGTAAATATATATAGGTTTTATATATATTCTTATACGAGTTGATAGATTCGGTAGTGAAGAGCGACCTGGCCGAGAAACTACGAATAAAGTCATTATTATTATTATTATTATTATTATTATTATTATTATTATTATTATTATTACTATTATTATTATTATTATTATTATTACTATTGCTATTACTATTATTATAATTTGGTGATGGGTCTACGTACCAAGAGAAATAAGAGCGTTTAAGCTGCCTCGTAATGATGGTAAGCGATTAATGCAAATATTTTATTGTAATGATGAGCCAGCAGTGTTCCCGATTCAGTGGTCATAGATCACCTGTTGTGCGCACGCATTCAGCACAAACTGCTTGTCAGAAGGTCGAGTGGCTGCGAGAATGAACTCTAAAATGCAGCGAAAAGGTGCCACAAAACTCTACCTTTCAACGCCAACCTCTGCCAAACGGCCCATGCTACATTAATGTGTCTATTTATATTTCCAGTTCTTGCATTACAAGCCAAGAAAAAGCGGTGTAAGGTGCCGAAAGGACGAATGAGACCCGAGCCCGAAGACACCAAACCGAAAACCAAGAGGTAAATTATGTGTTGACTGAAATCGCGCGCCGTAAATGAGGAATTTGATTGATCAACAAACTGATTGGGTTTTACTCAACAGTGGTAGTGTATCGAGTTATAATGAAGAAGATTACGAAGCGGAAGAAAACTCGGATGACGAAGAGCAGGAGGATCCTAATGATTACTGCAAAGGTAACAACTAACATATATATATATATACGGTACCATATATACATTTGTTAGCTCAAGACATTGTTATTGAAATGAATTCTGTTTGAATATAAATACATTTGTGGTTTCCGACATAGATTAGCAAATCCACAAAGAAGGCTGAAATACTTACGCTGCAGGTCTATCTGATAGTGATAATCGTGATAATAGTACATGTACAAGTCAAAAGCCTAGATTTGCATACCTCAACTGGCTCAAGGCTCCACTGATGCCTGATGGCTGATGATCAAGTACGATGACAATTCCTTCAACAGAATCTCTAGAGATGATGGTTTTTACTTTGTCTAATTGTTACAGCCACAAACATGATTATGCTGTGTTTATATATTAATATTTTCATTTGTAACTGTAAGTGTAGTTTATCCTCCAAATCTTTATCATGCACGTATTTACATATGTTACCATCACAGAGCATCTTAATTCACACAAACTTCCCTAAATGATTTTTAAAATTAGATATGTAGAAAAGATTGTGTTTTATTGGAATTCCCAATTTCATATCATAAAATAATAATATTTCAAACAACTTCAATGTGCCTTTGACTTTGTAGCCTTCATATTTCAGGAAAATATCACACATGTCATAAATTATATAGAAAAAAGAAATATGCTTGAGTGGATTCAATTTCTTATATTAATTGCCAAGTAGAAAGTTGTAAGAATGTTTAACAATAATTCGTGTTCACATTTCTAATGGCTAATTTTAAATGGGTGATTGGATGCAGCTGTTTGTTAACTACCAAACAAAGAAACTGTTTGCAGTCTTGCTGAAAATTAGATGAATATTTCATAACTAAAACACTGAAGGTCTGTAATGAATTGCAAGCAGTGGATATGTTCTGTTGTTATTATTACTCTTTCATATTACATGTATACGGCAGTTATTTCAATGGTAATGTTTACCAATAATATTGATATATCTACTTCAGATTCATAAGTGTCTAAAAAGTATAGTAATTATACGATTGACCCAGAATGAAGACTAAAAAAATAAACCTGAATATATTTAAATGGCTTCAGTTCAGGTAAATTTGAATGTGTGGTTCCAGAAAATATCCATACCCCCACCATGGAGGGAATTGGACATTCTGGAGGGATGGGAGAGCCCCAGGAAATTCTGGAGGGTATCAGGTTTTAAAAAAATCCAGAGAGTTTGTTCGAGCGGGATTGACATATTTAATACCTGCAGTTCAATTTCGTGAGTTGCTTAAAAATTGCTACTTACCTACTTTATAGATTCTTCAAAAAACAAAGAATGTATTAAAGATTCTTGTTTTATGGATTGGTTACCTCTTAAACATGTTTCCTTTTCTTTGTAAGTGATGATAGAGGGAAAGAGAAGCTGGAGAAGTTCTAATTCAAATGACTCAATGTGTGAAGAAAACATGGCTGCCCTTAATACCAGTCTATGCAAAATACTAATACCATTCTATGCAAAATTATAACACAGGGTGACCATAACGTCTTTCCCACCAAGTATGCAAAACATCAACATGCCAGCCATATACATGTAATCTTAATTTATTTTTATAGAAAATGAGGAAACAGTAGACTGAATGACTACCTTTAAAAACACAACAACTTTTGAAGCATCAAAGGAATCGGGAAATCAAAATCACAGTCAGCTTTGGACGGTTGATACTATTCGGCTTCAATAATCAGCATGTTATGCTAAGTTTATTTTCCCCCTATGTTTGTACCGTGCAAATATTTCTTTCTCGTAAGCAGCTGCTATCAAGCGCTACATAACTACATGTATAGTGGAAGACAACTTCAAAAGAATGAAAGGATAGTCTAGATTTGATTAAAACGAAAGGTGCAATTTATAGATGGAAAGCCTACGGTAGCTGTAGCCTGTTATAAGAGACACAACTAAAATAAAAACAAAAATTAAAGGAAAAAGAATAGACATGCATGATGCTTAATAAGTCAGCACTTTTAGTATTCCAAGAGTGAAAATATACATCTGGTATAGCAGGATTTTCCAGCTAATAATATAATGAATAGGCAATTGTACGATGGCAAAACATTAAATACTGTTGTTAAAAGAAGAATGCAACTGAAGAGAGACAATTACGCATTGAAATAATTCACTTGTTGTGATGTCACAAATCTTTAACTGAGAAAAACTGGTGACTAATTTAGTGTGCTTGCGAACAAATACACAGTTAGGTAACGATGGAAATTGACCAAGAACTACTTATTTTGGTCAATATCTTTAACTTTGGAAGAACAAAATATGTTCAAACAGTTTCAGAAATGCAAGTAAGTTTTAATTGTTTTGAATTTCTGTTTTCATGCTATTTTTGTGCTAAACACGCATGAATTTGAATGTATATTTTTATTGACACAATGGCGCTGTTCATCCAGTGACCACCTAAAACAAAACCTGTTTGGCTCATTTTATGTCATTTAATGTCAGGTAATTCAGTGGTAAAATTATATATTTTGCATCCATCCCAACATAGATTCAGAACATTATAAAGATATAATATTATTTTGGTATAAATGTTGTATTATTGTTTTTTTATAATGTTACGATACTCAATGATAAATGATAAATGATAAAGCTTCCGAGATACAAACATTATAAAGCATAATTAATGACTCGCTTATTTTTTTTTGTCGCACTGAACTTTTCCAGAGGGGGGTGGGGTATATTTTATATCTCTGGAATTTCCAGAGGGGGGGGGGGGGGGGAACCTCACCAGGAAAAAATGGAAATTCCAGAGGGGCAAGGGGAGGAGGGGGTCTTAAGCAACATTCCCTCCATGATGAGGGTATGGATATTTTCTGAAACCACACAATGCAGTACCAAGGTTGCTAGAGTATATTTTTCAAAAAGAACATTACTTTCTCATATTTACACTAGTAATGTTATTTGTATCACCACTACTCAGTATAATATTTTTGATATTTGATAGAACAATTCTTAAATGATAATGCCCTATTGTTATAACAGCATAACAAAATTTCTTTCTTTCTTTCTTTGTTTTCATAGGTGGCTACCACCCAATACAGCTGGGTGACTTTTTTAATAACCGTTACAGTGTAATCAGGAAGTTAGGGTGGGGGCATTTCTCCACAGTATGGCTGGCATGGGACATCAGGTAACCACTCTTCCATGTTCCCATACACGTACAATGTACACATATCCCCTAATAGGCCTTTTGCAGGAAACTGTCACATCCTGATATATCATACACTTGAAAAACCAACTAAATTGGGCTTGTGATCCCATGGGTTTAAGGCTTTACTGGATGGCAAATGGTCTTAGAAATATTGACATTCGACTGGAGGTAGCAAATAGCATTCACAAACAGGTTTTGTTAATTAAACAATACCGATCTCATACAAGTGCCTTTATATAAATGAAGTTAAGATTGTTTGCCATCCAGTACAACCACTTGATTGCATACCTGCAAAAGGCCCATTGTCCTTATATTATATATAAAGTTGGCTGCCTACTGTAAAGGCCTATTTAGAGTTGAGGCTAATAAATGCTGTAATGCAATGTTTATTTTCAGGGAAGAAAAGTATGTGGCACTTAAGATAGTAAAGAGTGCGTCTCATTATACAGAGACAGCTATAGATGAGATGAAATTACTAAGAACTGTGAGTACATGTATTGTGGTATATTTCTAGTGAACAAATGTAACCAAAACTTAAGTGCTGGTTAACAATTATTCCCAGAAGTGGAGGTGACTAGTGGTGGATATTTAACGAGTTGCAAAGTGGCAAATTAAGTGGCTGAGAGGGAACTACAATGTAGTAACTAATTTCCATAAAAGCTGGATGAAATTTGTATATGCTCCCCACCCCACCCCCCCACCCCCCATCCCCCAAAAATAAAAAAATAAAAAAATAAACTCCATTTTTATTGATTCCCCAAAAATGAAATTCCTTTTTAGAATCTTGATAATTGCACTGGTGCAAAAAAAAATTGCACCAGTGCAAAAAAATTGCAGGGGTTAAAATTGTACCACAACATATCCACCTCTAGTCTGAAACTGACACTGAGGGAAATAAAATATTGTTGGGTTCGAAATTCGCTCTTGCTCGTTGGTTTTAGGAATTGCGCGTAGAAAAAAAACAACCACTCATATCAACCAATAAAATTATATATGCAAAGGAAAAATAGAAAATTAACACCTTTTACATTCCTTTATTTGCCACTGAGTGCAGCCTCGAGTTCTAATGTTCAGAGATGAGTAGCACAATCACCATGCACTTTTGGGGGTGGTTGTCAAATTCTTTAATATTTTTGGGTACCAGACGCAGAATGAAAGCTATTTATTTTATTATTGTAAAAGTGATGCTTGAAGAATGCTATGCCAGCCTTTGGAAGGAAAAAGACTTAATATTTTCTTCAGAGAAAATTGAGTAAAAACCCATGTCAACAGTGAAATTTAGCTTGTAATGCGTAACACCTGACCAGACCGTAAAAATGTAAAAACCTAGTTTTTCCCTCTAAATGAAGCATGTTCGAGAAAAACAATTCCACACACTGATAACTGATATTAAACACTTTATTTCTGCAAAGTTTGAACATTTTCCCTTTATTGAACAGTTCAGAGCATTGGAAAACGTGTCTACAGTCAATCACATTTCTTCTTGTAACGCTGACTTTGAGACACTGGTGGTTCGTGCAGTTATTCGACTCGGCAGAGTTTAGTTTGAAACCTACAAATAATAAAAACACATCTGCTAAATGCTCATTGTATGAGCTTTAATCTAGAGTACAAATCGTTTAAATTAGTGGAAAAAAGCAGAAGATAATAAAGTTTAACTTAGTCGCTACGCTGAAATGTGATGAAATTACAAAGTAGAAATTTTGTTGTTAAGTCATCTGGAAGTGAACAGCTTTTAGTTCGATTTTGGCAACTAGCCCATCGGAATGCTCACATGTTTATGTGTGTTTCCCTTCGATTTTGCCCCGAAATCTTCCTGCAAACCAGAAATATTTAAAGAAGCGTCGCTACGATTTCTGCCATGTTTGTCTTTGTTTACAATGTAATTTTGGGCCAAGTAGATCGCTAAGACGATGTAAAAACTAGCGCGTTTCTTCACAAATTCACCATGCTTTCTTATTCACGTGAAACAAGCTTAGTAACCTCTCCTTAAGCTAGTAAATAGGGGAGTTCTGCTTGGTTTACAAGGGCTTGCAAGATAATCATGGAAAATTTGCGGGAAATTCGTGAGAAAATTAATATTTTGCTTTCTGGTTAAATTTGTTGAACATTCAGTAATGAATGAACAAAATCAAGAGAAGTTATCAAGGATTGAGGCGTGGAAAAAGAAAGAAAAAGCAAGCTAAAAAAAAACAAAAATATGCAAAGGAAAAGCCCGCAAAGGACTATGGGTAATAGTTTAAGCCCTGAAAAATAGCCCCCCAAAATTTTTTCTTCAAATATTTCAAAAGATAGTTGTTACATGTATCTATATTCAATTAAAGCAGTCTCTTCAGTTTGATCGAGAAAACAGACATTTTCATTTTTAGAGCATCATTGGGATTGTTACATGAAAGTACATGGTGATTGTGCTACTCATCGTGAATGATTGTGTAATAAATAAATAAATACTACATGACTGTACAATGTACTTGAACAATGTACTCATTAAACTGAGACCTGGAGGCTTGGACACAGTGGTTTCCCAGAATTCTCAGGCACCATATCCAAGATCATGTTGAAATGGTAACTCCAAAGGAATTTTTTTTGACAGTCCTGACACAGGTAGCCAAATTGATATTAGTGTTGTATTCTCCTTAGTCAAACGCAATTGAAGGGCTAATAATGTGCAAAAAGGGCATAAGTGACTCTTGATCAGATTCTAAATTGTCAACAGCAGAGAACAAAGAAATTGAAGGAGAATTTAGAATGTGATCAAGAGACACTTTTAAAACCTTCAATTAGTTTTGATACACTGTAGTACAGTATTTCAGATTTCATTTAAATGCCTCACATTTATAATTATTAAAATTTCAGGTTCACACCGCAGATCCCAGTCACCATGGTCACAGACATGTAGTTCAACTAACAGATGATTTTAAAATTGTAGGCATCAATGGTTCACGTATCCTTTTACTCCTTTGGCAAGATCCTTGCTGTTAATTCTAACATCCAGCAAGTGTTTGCAGAATAATTATTGATCTCCTAATCTTTGCCCTGCTTCTCTAATGTACATGTAGAGTTAGTTACAAAGTGTGCAGGTGATACAATAAATAACATTACTAGATGTACAGTCAAAATGGTCCGTAACTTTAAGAGAGCCTTTGGGTACTATATACAGAACGTTTTTGTTAAATTTCTGAAAAAAAAGTTAACTAGTATTTTAACGGTAAATGGACAAAACTTTAAGCTGTGAGATTTAAAAGCTTGACTTCAACATATTTTTCTTGATTTTTGAGGTTGATGTTCACAAGTTGGGTGTTCTTAGGTGAAGCACCGGGTTGGTGCAATGTTTTATGGTAATTTTGCATAGGAAGATGACACTGCTGCCACCGAGAAGAACATGTGCAGACATTTGGTTGCTGTTTGTCATCTTGGCTATTACATGTACACTGTACCTTAACCGTCATGGTAGATATATCCATGGTTTTCGAGGTGTTAGGTCATAATTTGTTAAAGTTAATCATCAAGTCCAACTATAAAGGCATCCCTATCAAGCTAGTCAAAAGTATTATATGCCAGGTAAGCACTATATGCCAGGTAAGCACTAATTTATGCCATCAAAATCTTCATTAATGATTAATTTCAAGATTAGTACAAAATATTAATGAAATAATTTATAGAAATGGTAAGATTAGAAAATGGCTGATGTTTTTCCCTTGAAAATTTGTTGTTCGGAAAATTGAAACTATAATACTGGTACATGTGTTAATAAAGAATACATGTATATCACTGGAAACTATTTAAGGATGTTTCCATCATTTTTTATTCCTACCCTTTCCTATATTGACAAGTTAATTCAAGACTAATGCTTACAACATTTAGTTAACAAATTCGATTGGGGTTTAAAATTGCATACTGAGGCATTTGAAATTCTCACAAGGATATTTTTTTAAATCTCCATCGAAACCAGTGACAAGTATTATTAAACATCTTCTACTACAATAACTCATTAATAATTATTATTACATGCTTGTTTCTTTGTTGTTGGTGTTTCTTATGGTTGTATTGTGCAAACAAAAAAGCAGGGGAAGGGTTTTGAAATCAGCAGGTAAGAGCTGGGAGTGAAGGTTGAACTGGGGATGAAGGTTGAACTGGGGGTGAAGGCTGAAATGATTTTAAACTTTCATGCATTTATAGTTTCAAAGTTTTGCAGTTTGAGGCTTGAAGGCTTTACCTGTGCATTTATGGTTGCTTTCTTTGACCTAATTAGAAGGATTTATGCAGTTAATAAAGAGACGTGGAATTCTTTGCACAGTCATCAAATGGCCATTAATGAAAAGATGGAATGTTAACAATTATGCAATATTGCCCTTGTGGGAGTACATGTTTATGACCTGGTGTGAAATTTTGATGAAAAGCATAAAATTTGGGTTAAGTACTATTGTTTGCGTCACAGACACTGGTGTTTAATTAATCATATATAATATTTTCTATATTTCAAAGTCCTAGGACTTTGAAGAGTACAATGTAGTTGAGCATGAGAGTATTTGACAGGGGTTTGAAAGTATTATTCAAATGTGGATGTATATTTATATTATTTTGTGGGCTAAATTGTAAACCAGCCCTTATTTTCTGTATTTGTTAAACTCACCATAAATAAATATTATTATTAAATATTATATTCTAACTCATGCTCACCTCTAATGTTTTCAGACACTCAGAGGTTTAGACTATCTACATACCAAGTGTAAAATCATCCACACTGACATTAAACCTGAAAACATTCTTCTGTGCATCAGTGAGAGGCAAATACAACAGCTAGCGGCAGAGGCAACTGTTGCCAAGGAAACAGGCAATTATATGCCCTCACTCAGTAAGTCACCAGGGCCCGGTTGTTCGAATTCTGATTAAGCTAATCCGGGATTAAGGGCAAACTTTAGTTTGATTTGCTAACTTGTGAACAACATCTTTGAGGTTAAAAACTTATTCCTAAAGGAGAAACAACAAGTACCTATCTACATGTACTTGTCATGATGCTAGATTTGGAAACGAATACCTTCTACCGAGAGAACCAAAACCATGGGTTAAGACTAATCCAGGATTATAGCACTAATTGGGCTTCAAACAACTGGGCCCAGGGATTCACATTGATGTTGAACTATGACTAATCGTCTAGCAATAGATTTTTAGGGTTATTTTATTTTATTTATTATTTATTAGCTTTACAACTAGTATTTAGCACATTATTACAATGACAAACAAACCGCACTACAAAAATATAGACAGAAAAACAATTTACAGTACAAGCTTGCCAACTAGTTGTCGAATAGAACAACAGGACAAGAGTCCCAGATAAAGTTCATCCTATTACATAATTACAAACACTAAGAAATAATACAAGTTTATAAATAGAGCTGCTATATATTTCCCTTGCAATCCATTTTGGTTTTTGTCAAGCTGGTTCGTGCGAATGTTGATGAATCGAAACCCAACATTTTGCAATTCACGGCAAAAACAATGCTGCACACTGAACCCTGTCAACTTCGATAAAATGGGAAGTAATGTTGTTCAAGCTCATTTTAATCGACCTCAAATATGTGCTTATGTTTATCACACAACTGCTGTTGATTCCTCTGTAAATATTCAGTGTAAAACTGTATTAGCCTGGCTTAAAGTTTCTCAAATGTACGCAATGATATGCTGCACATTCATGAGACTGTCAAAATTGTTGTGTATGTAAATACATGGAAACTTCTCAAAACAAAAATACTAATTTGAAAGATTATCAAACATTGGGATATTAGACAAAACTCATATCAGGATGAAAAATAGATTGTGTTAAAGGAAGAACTTTCACCGATTATGACTTAAATCTTACATTGTTTGTGTCCATCTGTAAAATTATTTGCTCTTCATCTTTTCCTTTGTTGTTATAGTATGTTGTAAGCTTATAATTATTATGTAGTTTGTTTTCCATCGCAAGTTAATTCAACTTTTGTTCCCAGAAGTTTGCAACCTCAATGCCCAAGTTACATTATCCTGTTTATCCTCTAAACTTCAGCCTTTCGCCTCGGTTCTGTTTCTAGCTCTTAGTTTTCCACCTTCGCTTTCGCTAAATGTCGCTAATAGTGGGCTTCAGATTCGAATCCCAAGTATGACTTTCACTGCAAGTACAAATTTTCGACTAATTTTCAAGTACAATATCTAACTCTCAAGAAAAGTAGGGTTCTTCCTAGAGAAACGAGAACAAGCTACTAACATATTTGTTTGTTCTGGTATCTTTTAAAAGTATTCCTCAAGTGTGAAAAACTGCAGCTTGCCATAGAAACAATAGCCAGACTTGTACTTTACAAGTCCAGCCACTGTTATCTGCCATAGAAACAATAGCCAGACTTGTACTTTACAAGACTGTAAAAGTTTTATTGAATTGGCCCGTGGACATGGCGATCTCAGGAAAATTTACAAAAAAGTTGAATGTCAAAAAAATATTCTTATTTTGCTTTTTAGGTTTTTAGTTTTTGTTCTCAATTAATGTGTTTCGAAATGTACTTAAAATAATCCACTGTGTATAGAGCGGATTTCAATTGAGTGTCGGAAGTGTTTTGGTTTTGCGTTTACTAAGCTCTCCTATTGGCTGAGAAAGTAAACCAACCAATCAGAATCCAAAGTAAAACCAAACACACATTGGTTTGGGTTTTGCTTTGGTTTGTCATTGGCTCACAGGGAAGCCATTTATGAGTTACTTGTGATTACTCGCTCCTATGATTGGCTGGCTGTGGGTAATTTGCGTTTGGTTTCACTACACTCAATTGAAAACTGCTCTAATGCAGACAATTACAGGTAATCTATATGACACCCAAGGGGTAGCAAGGTGGGTCCTAGGGTGTCATGGCCTCTACTAGCTATACATGTATTAATGTGTATTTCCTTTGCAGTAAGCACAGCTCCTGCATCTGTACTACAGGTTTGTAAAAACTCTATATTAACTTTGATTGAGTTGGGTCATAATTCACTTAATTAAGGTGACAGTCCAGATAGCAAAATACATTGTACTTGTGTTATGTCATATTTGTGTTCTAAGGTGCTTGTAACATTTATTTGTTACATGACTCGAGGTTCTAATTTAGGATTTGTGAAAAAGTGATTTGCAGATTCCTAGAGGATCTTACATGGCTACACAGAGATACAAATGAGTATATTACAATACATTCACCACAACAAGATAAAATCATATCTCCAAGCTGCCATGTAAGATTCTGTTTAGTATTCACCAAGCTATAAATGTAACACATTAGAATAGTTTACCATAGACTATATCGCAACTCCGCCGTCGCAGTGCACTCTGGGATGGATATCTCGGTTTTATATTGTTGTTGTTGGGCGGTCATCTTGGATTTAACAATGGAAACTGAGATATCCATCCCAGAGTGCACTGCGACGGCGGGGTTGCGATATAGTCTATGATGGTATGTCCTCTTATTTACCACGTTCTGCGTCGTTGCATGGCCAAAATTGTTGTGGATTTCACCACAGTAAACTATCATAATTTTTTTTTTACAACAAACTAAAAATAGTGAAGCAAGCAGGGCTTGGAAAATTGCAGGGAAAGTGATTATAGCATGCGCTATCACATAATCAATCTTGCGCGAGTGATCACATACTCTACTTTGGTATGTCCTCTTATTTCCAATGCCAATCAGCCAATCAGAAAACAGTTGTAAAATGGTGGTTTTTATGTGCAACATAAACGTGATGACATCACAGATGTGTAATACAGCAATGTTGTTATAGTGGTCAGCATTGTGATTAGGATTAAAATGTTCATAATCCATTGTGTTTAATAATTTTTGAATCCTTGCAAAATGTATATCCCTTATTCTGGGGTTTTAATGAAAGCTGGCTACTGCTGAAACTTTGGAAGCTACTTGACCTTGTACTGCTGGCTATTTCACCTGGGGATTACCTATTTCATTGTGCTAACTTCTAGTATCCATACAGCAACTTATAATGCCTCTAATGCCTACTTTCAACATTAATGAAACCCCTGCTTATTCAGGTTTTTTCTCTTTTAACAGCAATGCAGTTCAACCAAAATATCCAAAAACAAGAAGAAGAAAATGAAAAAGAAACTAAAGAAACAGATTGAAAAACAAAAACTACAACAGGACGAAATAGAACAAGGCATGTTAAAAGAGTGTGAGGAATTGAGTGAAAAGAAAACAGAGACTTTGATTGAGGACTGTTTAGAAGCCTCAGTGGAAACGGCAGAGGAGAAAAACCAACATGAAAACAACATGCAGATGGAAACAGAGACAGAGAAAAGTCTGGAAGTTAATGACAATAATCAGGTGGAATTTTCTGAGGAATTGAGCAGTAAAATGTTACAAGAGCAGTGTGTAGTGTCTGATGAGGAAGGATGGAAACACTGTGAACAAACTCAAATTTCTACATGTGAAGGTAAGTTTTTTTTCTAAGGAAATTTAAACTTTGTATGTGAAAATTGAAATAGTCCAGTTCGTAGTTCTTGAAACGTAACCAGGCCTTATAGGCTGGCATGGACATTTGAATTGACCCTGTGCTGATACAAACCCTCTCACTATGAATTATGGATAGATTTTGACTTGCTAACTAGATACAAGCCTTCAACTCCAGCCTCTGTCACCAAAGGCTTGGTTACCTTTCAAAATGGTGGTCAGATCTACAAATTGGACTATTGTTCTTCTAATAATGTCATATAGTTGTTAGTTTTACTGCCCAGTGGCAGTACTTAATTTTTTGAAATATTCTTCTCAAACTCCTGAATAATTAATGAGTTAAGCAGCCAATCGGGTCACCCCATTTTCGTCAGGTGCATTTATCTTGATACCCAATGAAACACTAGAGGAACATCACTAGTGATTTGGAAATGTCATCCACATCACTAGTGATGTACCTCTGGCTTTCTATTGGGTATCAAGATTCATGCATGTGATGGACCTAATTAAGCTACAAGGTTACATTGTAAGTATAACTTTACACGAAGAGAACTGAAGGAAAAAATGGAAATAAAAATCAGCATTATTAGGAGACAGTGTGGCTCAAACCATTGTCCTCATGGTTGCTCCTGAGTACTAGTCCTCTGTCTTGTCCATTACACTATCACTATCAGTTTGTTGAAACAACTGTGAAATAATAACAATCACAACCCTTTTGTTATGCAACAAAATACCTGACGAACAATACTTCCTAATGATTGATGAATACAGGTATTGTTTTTGTGTGAGAAGTAATAACAAAAACTCGAGTTTCATGTTTCACCAAGAGATCCAAACACCTCAAAACATTAAAAGCACTTGCCCAAAGCGGCCTCAGGCTTTCATGTGTTCTCAGTGTTTGGATCCCCTGGTGAAACACTAGCTCTCGTTTTTTATATTACCGGTATGTTACTTCAAGCCTTTCTGCTGCTCTGTTGGAGGTGGTCCCAATACTATTTTACAACAGACATGTTAGTTCACAATGTGTGTGTTGCAATTCCATGCATTGGTATAAGCCAATAAATTGTTTTACAACAACTGTCTCATTTTCTGAATGTCCGATTGCCATTGGAAATAAGAGGAAATAAGAGGAAATAAGAGGAAATAAGAGGAAATAAGAGGAAATAAGAGGATATAATTATCATGGTATATTATGTGGTCTCTTGTGCAAGGTTGATTGTGTGATAGGGAGCACTAGAATCACTTTCCCCCACAATTTTCCTTGTCTTGGCCTTCACTATTTTTAGGTTGTTCTAAAAACAAATTTATGATCATAGTTTCAATTTAATACAGTGGTATGCCCTCTTATTTACCATGTTTTTTTTACCAAAAGTTGAAGTGGAATCACTTGGCTAGCACCTGTTGACCATGCAATGATGCGAAACAGTAAATAAGAGGCCACACCATGGTGAACTGTGAATTGTAAATTTGTTAATTACTGTTGTATTATTGATGACTAAAGGTACAGATTGCCTGTGTAAACCCACATTAATAAAGAAGATTGTTGTCACAATGTAAGTAGAACAATACACATAGATTAGGGTTTATAGTTACTAGTTATCCCTCCTGCTTTTACATGTGAGAGGCCGACTTTGAGTTTTTTTGTTTGTCAAGATACAAAAGAACCATTAGTCAATGGAGATAAAGATGAAACAGCCAGCAACATGATGGAGGAAGAACCGCCTTTAGATGAGAAAGGTAAAGTTAAATTATTATTATTTATGAAAGTAATAATTATGTCACTCCAACATCAGTGTTGATGATTTAGATTTAACTAAAATTAGGACTTAACAATGTAATTTTGTTGACGTCACCTAACATTAATTTTTTCGTGGTAACGGTTCTCCGATCTGAGAGAGATGTTGACTCTTAGGTTAACAAAGTCTAGTATACATTTGTATGAATCAATGGTTTTATTTTCAACTGTAATTTACATTCGCTGTGACCATTGGTCTTGTGGTACACTAATTTAGGAGAAGTCAACTAAATAGTTGAATTAATTTAGTTACATTTGTCTACCGTGGACACCGATGTTGGACTCCAATTAAGGTGTTTAAGATAAATAATTGGTGATTTATTTTACATAATCTTCACACTGTAAGTGAATTATTATGTGTAATTATTCACTTTTAAGTGCAATGCTTATGTAACTTCCTAAGTAAATGGATTTGTCGCTAAATGGAATTCCAAGACATTTGACTTTGCTTGCATGTGATATAACATGTTTTAGGATTGTGTCAAGAAGTGGAATGTTCATCTTCTAATAACGCAGTTGGTATAGAGGGTGAAGAAGATGAGACTGAAGATGAGTCTGATATCAAAGTGAAGATTGCCGACCTTGGAAATGCTTGCTGGACGGTACATATTCATTTAAATGTGTTTTTGGGGGGGGGGGGGGGGGTGGGGTGTGGGTGGGTGGGTGGGGTGTGGGTGGGTGGGTGGGTGGGGTGTGGGTGGGTGGGTGGGTGGGTATTTTGAACTGTATAAAATTAAACAAGTTACCTAGCTAGTAACAAACAAAACTGTTAAAAGGCAACAAGCATTTTTAACTTCTAATGTACATGTAAAGACACTGAATTTTAATGAGACCTAAAATAACCATAGGGGCTGATCAAAGTCAGGACCCAGCTAAACCACAGATCGAATTGGAGTTTAGCATGTTGGTTTTTGTGGAGGGAGGAAAACCAGAGACCCTTGGAGTAAGTGCAAGATACCAACAAACTCAATTCACACGTTGCTGTGACCCAAACCCTGGTCACTGTGTTGAGTCACTTATCACTTGTGCCACTCAGCTCCCACATGTATAAGGAAGAAAGGTAATACCTGCTTGTAAGCCCTGGGCTTATACAAGTGCGCAAGGCATTTTAGGAGGGCTTTTAACTGGGACGATAAAAACATTCTGAAATGTGTTAACAGCTAAGACATTAGTGTTCTTTGCCATTAGTTTTCTCACTATCTTCACAAAATGTGTTTGTGATAATGTCAAAACAAATGGTTCAAAACATTTCGTTATTTTAATTACAAATTAATCAATTATTATTGCCTGAAGAAATTTCATTGGCAAAATGGTAACATTCTTAATGCTTTTTCCTTTCCAATATACTCAAAATGTGCAAAAGCCTAAAGGGAGGAAGACAGACAGACAGACAGACAGAAGAGGTTTATTGGCACTTTGCAGACATTAATGTTTACATCAGTGTTGAATCCAATAATAATAAGATGACTAAATAGATGAATACTAAGTCTTGTTGTAGGGTAATATATATGACATTAATTTATTGTGGAAACAGGTGGCAAGTTACTTATAATGCGGGATCTAATTGTAAGGCAATCAGATATGTATTTGGCTGCCCTTCTTGCAATTTTGGTATCTGGCTTAAGTATAAGGGTTAAAATTTGGGCATCATTTGTTTTCTTTAGAGATCTTTTCAATGTATTTTCCAATGAAGCATAGAATTCCTTTCTCGGCACTTGGTAGTATGTGCATCTAATTATAAAGTGCCGTTCATCCTCAACTTCGGCTTTACAAAGAGGACAAAGCCTCTCGTTGGGTGGTTTGTATGGGCGCAAATATCTGCCCCTCTCAATTTGTAGCTGATGATTACTTATTCTCAACTTCGTTAGCGCAATTCGATGCTTCACGTTCTTAATATTTAACAGATAATTTTCAAGTTCATGTTTATATTTGAATGTTTGGTAAAATCTTAATTTGTTACCTTGGTTGTTTTTTCGGTTATTATCGTTGAATAACTCACTATGCCAATTTTGGATTTGAACATCTACTAGTCTTTGTTTTAAATTATTATTAATTATGTTTGGGTGTTCGATTTCTTCTTGGAAAAACCAGACTTCACCGAAACCTAGTCGAAACAGATGTTTTTTTTACTCTTTGGCACCACATTGTGGACTTCCCTATCTGTCTCGATTCAGCTACAGCATCTTGTGCTAATTACTCGGGCCAGGCCTTCGGCCGAGGCACGAGTCAGAAAATGCAAGCCGTTTATTACTCGGGCCAGGCCTTCGGCTGGCGCGAGTCAGAAATCGCAAGTGTTTATTTTTATTTTTATTTTTTATTTGTGTCGAGTTTTGGCGCCATCGACCAATCAGATTTCGACTGATCACGTGACACGTACATTGCGCCAGCCATGTGACATGTGAACATCAGGTTTTTCAAGATGGCGACGAGTGAGAGTTTTGACTTAGCAAAACCTTTAATATCAGCTGTTTTTTTGTGTAAACCAAAGGTTCCTTCAAGTGCAATAGCCAGTCAGTAAAAAACAGCCTCACGAAGTCTGTTAAAGTAAGCTAAATTATAGAGTTTTCAAAAATTTGCCATTCCTTCAGTTTTAAAGATATGAACCTAAAACTTGGGCTTTTTACTAATTTTGGCTTGCTCTTGTCCTGCAAAGGGCCTATTATCAGTAAAACTTTGTAATTAGAAGCTCTCGTAAGGGACCATGACCACCTTTGGGGGTTGAGAATTGGAAGAAGGTGAAAAATAGCATTTACAAACAGGTTTTCTTAATAACACTACCAATCTCATACAAGTGCCTTTAAATATATGAATTAAGATTTGTTTGCCATCTAGTACAACCATGTGATTCCATTATGTGTAAATTATCACGAGCATGAGTAGTGAATCAATTATCCAGTTCCCCTAGCACAAACCATGTTATGGCACAAAAATATGCTAGAACTCCATGTATTATAAATTAACCTATTTGTAGGTGGCCCGAGTTAAGGCCACTCAGGGCCTCTTGTTATTATTATTATTATTAGAATTATTTTTTGTGTCACTGTTTGGCGCCAGTAACCAATCAGATTATACAGGAGCCCATTGTTCGATTCCCAACACGTGACAGGATCAACCAATCAGATCCGACACCCGCCAGATCTTGGTTGTGGAAGCTCGGCAAAGCCAGCAACGTAGCGAAGGTTTGGGTTCATTCTGAACTATTATTTTGCTGAAACCAAAGGTTTCTTCGAATGAAATATCAAGATATTCAGTTATTCTAGGGCTGACAGGACTTTTAGGGGCTTTCGATGGAAAATTCTCACATTTACGAAAGGGATGTGGCGATCCAAATATCGCACAGTAAGCTAGTCTAGCCGGCCGGAGGAGTGATGGTTTTGGTCCAATAATCCACTGAAACTGAAAGAAAATGCCTGTAATGCTGCATCTAAGTGCCATACGATTGCAGTGTTGTGTTGTTGATATTGTTGAAATCCTCTACCATCACACACTGTGAGGAGATCAAATGAGGGAATTTGATTGTTTGCAATGTTGGCTGTAATTGTTTACTGCGAAGTCCTCTCCTGAAAATGAAGATTATACAACTGGGAAGTCTTGACTAAACCAGTCAACCAATGCCAAACTTTACTAAGACTTCAATTCAAGAGTCGCAAAAGCTGGAAGTGAACAGTGATTGACCCTGCTTTGAACGCGAACGGAAATCAGAACTGGTGAGGTTGAAATTATGTATTTATATCTGTGCACACAAATCTTGCTTGTTCCCTATTTTAAAATTTTATTAACTGTAATGGTGACTGTAATTCGAACTGGAAATGAAATCGTCCGTAAGTTGAATTGTATGTGACTTTATAGAGACCAAGAAGAAAAAGTTAAAATCGATCGTCAAAACAATAACAGAACTCGGAAGATACAGAGAGGCATTCGAATTTACTACGAATTATACCCATAAACAGAACTGGATATGACTTACAAACCGAGAATACAGAATTATAATTGAATTGGATGTGAAACTGTCAAAAGAAGATCAGGATTTGTTGTGTTAAAAGCCATACTGCAGAGTACAATTATATAAGTTATGGTTCTGTCAATTCCAAACCTGTCCCTGGATATTTGTGGGGCATCAGAACGTTGCAAATGCCCCACTGTGGGGTCAAATGCTCCACGGTGGGGCTTTGGTACAGGTGCAAATCTCTTATCAAATTCGCTATTTTGACTCTTTCTACAATTAATGAATTCCCCACCCTGCCAACTTTTGTTTGCTCCAAAATGTCTCACCCCTGGGACAAAAACTCAGTCAAATGCCCCACTTATGACCCCCACCCTTGGGGGATGGGCAGGTTTGGAATTGGTAGAGCTATACACAGATACTGAAACTGATTAGAACAATCATAAATAGAATTGGGTTTGGAGATTTATTTACCAAGCGAACACTGTTGCCCTGAAAAATATGTCGAAAAAGTCAACTTGAAATACTGAAGAAAGAGACAAATGTAGGACTGTCAAAAGAAGAAAAAAGAAAATTGAATTAGAGCTGACTCGAAAAATGGAATGACCATCATCAGAAAATTGTATAATACTAAAAATAGAATAATTTAGGTTTTGAAATTGGGACAATGGGATTTCCTGTGCATTTCTCTCTTGGGGGCATATTACTGATCCTCCAAGCCTAACCCAATCCCTCCAATCTACTTTTATAGTATTTCAGAAGTATTTATGTTTTTATGTTTTCAGATAACGAATTGAAGTGATATATAATTTATATGCATTCACTTGTATACTGATATTATTACAGTCACGAACACTGAGACAATATTTAGCTTAATTAGTGACATATTTTAATTGATATTAATCTAAATCTTGTTCTACATTTGTTTCGAATTTTTAATTACAAGGAGGGCCATGCATTTCTTAGCCTCTCCCCCCCCCCCCCCCCCCCCCCGCAGTTGTTTTTAGGGGCTCATACCTAGCCCCTAAAATGACTGTGGGGCAGGCTACGCATTTCTATGTGTGAACTAGTTGGTGTTACCCTCTTTAAATAAAGTTAATTTTATTTTCCAAGTGGTCTACATGCATGAAATCAATGCACACAATATTTTATTAAACATTAGGGACTGGTCAAAAATTAGCAGGGGAGGTGCAAAGGGGGAGGGGGTGGAGATAAAAAAAGTCTAAAATTGTAAAACCCTCCCTGGATAATTAGTATGAAATATTTTGACCCTTTCTCCCTTATAACCAATCCTTTTTCAGTTGCCATTATTTATGACCCTCCAGTTTTGGGGATTCAAAAAAATTAAACCTCCCCTTTCACAACTCCTTCCCCTGATAATTTCTGACCAGTCCCTTCAGCGACCACCCTTATGCAACCTGGTTTTAATTTTTAGTAAAACTTTGTAATTAGAAGCTCCTGTAAGTGACCGTGACCACCTTTGGAGGTTGAGAATTGGAAGAAGGTGGAAAATAGCATTTACAAACAGGTTTTGCTAATAATACTACCAATCTCGTACAAGTGCCTTTAAATATTCGTTTGCCATCTAGTACAGCCACATTATTGCATTCCTGCAAAAGGTCCATTCCATTATATATAAATTATCACAAGCATCTGAAGTGAATCAATTATCCGGTCCCCTAGCACAAACCATGTAGGACACAAAAATATTACTAGAACTCCATGTATTAACCTATTTATAGGTGGCCCGAGTTAAGGCCAATCAGGGCCTCTTCAGTGATATTTTGATTTTGTTTTTTTAGCCGAGTTAAGGCCAATCAGGGCCTCTTGTTCAGTGATATTTTGATTTTGTTTTTTTAGCCAGTATTTTAGGCTTCTTAGGGTGGAGTCCATGCTTATTGGTAATTTACCTAATTCGGCCCGACAAGCATTATTAGTGGCAGTCCTGCTTACACCCAGTAACCATTTACATATTTCACTACCGTAAAGAAGTATGGGTTTGATTAGACTATCGAATAGTTTGAGCGTAAGTTTAACATCAGTCCTAAAATGACAACCCATTGTTTTCCAGGATTTTACAGTGCTTGTGTGGTATCATTTTACGTTTCAATAATGAGGCTGCCCAAATTTTGTGTTTTTCAACAGCATCATCACTTTACAGAAGAGATCCAAACACGGCAGTACCGATGTCTAGAAGTGTTAATAGGTGCCAAGTATGGACCACCATCTGATGTATGGAGTACTGCATGTATGGTGAGTGATATGCCAGATATACTAGTAGTCAGGGACAGGTTAGTTTCTGCCTACACATATTTGTATGGTAAAATGAACAAAATAGACGTTGTTCTGTCATGTGTCTGCCGTGGCTGTTATAGATACATAGAATTACACTGCAAGATGCAGTCGAGTTGTTGTGACTGATGTTCTCGTCATCTTAAAAAAACTCTAAATTTCTAACGAGACCTGAAACAACCATGGGGGCTGATCAAAGTCAGGACCCGGCTAATCAACAAATGGAATTGGAATTTAGCTTGTTGGTTTTGGCAGAGGTAGGAAAACCAGAGAACCCAGAGAAAAACCCTCGGAACAAGGGCGAGATACCAACAAACTCGAAGCGCTTAACCACCCCGGCTCCTCCATCTGTGCACTTATAGGAGAACAGACCAGAATGACATATATTTGTTTTATACTGTAATTAGCGAGAAAAAGGAGGATACCAAATGATTTCATGCCAAACACGATATGATCTGTGCATCTATGCTCTAATAACGCATGGCTATCGACCAAACAGAACATACAGTGTGACGTCATCTATGCTCTAATAACACATGGCTATCCACCAATCAGAGCGTGTTTTGCACTGTTGATTGTATAAAGTATTGCCTTGTGTGCCTGAGTGGAAAACATGGGAAAATGTTCAATTTGATTAGCGAAGAAGAACAATGCTTTATTTCAAATAATGATGATCACTGATGTCAGTAGTGTTACTGGATGGAAGATCATGTATTGTAGCACCTTACACAGAACCTGACAAGGGTTCTCAGTAGAAGATGGCAACCGGTGCATATCTACTAGCTGTTAGAATGAAAGTAGGCAGCTGTTCTTTTCAGTGAAAGCACAAGCTGCATGCGATGTATCTTTTTGTGAAGACAGCTTTTATCAAAATGCAATGTAACTGATTGTGTGTTGTTGTCTAACAGGCATTTGAATTGTGTACTGGAGATTTTCTATTTGAACCTCACTCGGGAGAAGACTACTCACGAGATGAAGGTACAGTGTACTAAGTAAGAGTTTCATACCGAGAACCTCGGTTCTCGGTATGAAAGTGACTTATATCACATTTGGCAAGGTTTTCTCGAGTAGAAAGGAGGTTTAAAACTGAGTTATAAACCTCCCTGCAACGGTTATAAACCTCAGATTTGTTATTTAATTAGTCTATTGTTCAACGGGTTTATACCAGAGTTTCACCCCTGTGAAGAACAAAGAAAACCGTGTCAAGTGTGATATAAGTACTGTTTAATAAACGAGCAGCAGTGTTTTATCAGGTTTAAAACTCGAGGGCGCAGCCCGAGAGTTTTAGACCTGATAAAACATGTGCTGCGAGTTTATTAAATGGCTTCAAAAATTTAATGGTTACTTAATGAACCATTGAACCTTTGTATTCACAACGCCATGCAAAATATTCGAGAAATCACTGCCTGCGTTTACGAACGTCTCAAGGGATTACCATACTATGTTGTTTGAAGCGGCGTTTCGCAATGCTGAAAGCATTGTGTGGCAAAGAACAAGCTAGGGCAAGCAGAACCTGCACTTGAAGGATTTGGTGTCGTGGTTGACATCGATAAAGTTCAAGACTTGGAAAGGGCAGACTCTAAATTTTTTACTCCGGCACAAAATATGAAGAGGATATTTGTAAGTTTAATGCACGTTTTTATTATTTTACGGCTTTGAGTTTGGTTTAATAATTGGAACTAAACAGTGGCTCGGTAAACAAGTAATGGTAGTTGGATAACTTCGTTTTAAAAATATTATCTGTGTATCTCGGTAGTCTGCTGATATTAGTAAATTTAGTGCAAAATGTATTATCTATTGGTACCTTATGTTCCGTGTACTTTTTGCTATCTTTGGGTCTTTATCAGTGAATTCTTAATTAGGATGAAACTTTATGTAAAATTTCATCTTCATTAGTATTCTTAAAATAACACGTTCATCCTAATTAGCATTTCAATGAGAAAGCTGAAACATCAATAGAAATTCCAAGAGTTGCAAGGTGCTTATCCATTGTCTCAATCATTAAACCCGTTTCCCCCTGGGACATAATTCAAATCCCTCCACCGGCTTTTTAGAATTATGAGATTTTATCAGGTATAAAGGAGCATGCACGTGACTGATTTGCTTCATCTGATTGGACAAAATGCTCATTAATTATTCATGAATTTTGAATAACATTTTAAAACATGTCACTGATGTGTAGATATAACGAGTTCCTAAAGACAGGAATCACTCACTAGAGAATGTATGGAAAAATAAGTTTAACGAGAGAAAAAACCTAACCGTTTTTAAACCCCAAATCATTCATAGAACGAGTCAAATACAGCTGAACTATAATGTAGAATTAGCGAAGTGTTCAAGTGTTTTTAAGTGTACTTTTGAAGTGGCCCTGTATGCTGCTCTAGTGAGCGATTCTTGTCTTTAGGAACTCTAGTAGATATATGGGCTGGATTGCATTGTTACTAAAAATCAACTAAAACTCGATGTAAAGGTGCCAACACGGGAAGAAGCCTGGTAACAATAGTACCAGAACGCGGGATTGCAAACTTGCAGTCGGTCAGAAATGTCTTAGTTTCTGTCCTACCGCACGGTTGTGTTCTTTGGTATCGTAATAAAATTTGCGTTATTTTCCGCCATAGATTGTTTCTCTTCCTGTGGGACAACTGGCCTCTCTTTGATGCCTCACTCGCCGTCGTCGACTTTAATCGACTATTAGTTGATTCATTAATTCTCCGGCTAAGAACGATGGCATGAATGGCAAAAGCATGTATAAAGGTGTTAATTTTCAGTAATTCTCCGGCTAAGAACGATGGCATGAATGGCAAAAGAATGTATAAAGGTGTTAATTTTCTATTCTTTCTCGTCATTTTATTGGTTGATACTCATAAATTCAATAGAAACCCATAGAAATAATGCACATTTTCATTCGATAATTTTTGAAGTTTGAATTTATTTTGGATCAAACTAACTATGGTTTAATTTCGAAGAACATCGTATTTGGGGAAGTTATCAAATTTGAGATTGAAAGATCTTTTGTTTTCTCCCTTTCCGATTGGCTGGATGGTGGCTTCTTTGAGTTTTCACAGTAAAAAGAACCCATAGCAAAACAAATACTTTATTTTCTGGTTGTAGTTTAGATTGTAGAGATCTCCTACAGCACTTCAGGCATATTCAAGCAAAATCGTATGTGGGGTATACTCATTGCCGCAGCCTATTGTCTTTTCCTACAGTTCTTAGGTGAATCAGTACTGAAACCAGTGTTTATCTTTCCCGCCAATGCAGACCTACACTAGTTTTTACAGGAACTAGACATCCATTGATTGCATAGAGCTGTTGGAACATTTGAATAACATTTAGAGGTTCTTGTTCTTATCACAGACCACCTGGCTCATGTCATTGAACTGATGGGTAGAATACCCAAACACATCGCACTCTCTGGCAAGTACTCCAAGGAGTTCTTCAACAAGAAAGGTAAGAGTATCAAGTGTATTACTATTAGTACTGGTATTCAGAGGTTGTGCTAGGTTTTGCGCAGTTGCGTACAGTGTACGCAAAATAACGACCATCAATTTCATAATCGTTAATAAAACATTTAAGCTCCAATCAAACGGTTTCGACATCGGTAAACGAGAAGCACCACCATCGTAAATGAGAAGAAGCACCAGGCCATGATATAGATATAGAAACGTGGAAGGGTGGTCGATTGTGTGACCGTCACGCTATGGTGTATTCACGTTATGGTGTATTTTTTGTGCAGGAGAGCTGAAGCACATCACAAAGTTGCGGCCATGGTGAGTGCACTGAGTAGAAGGGATTCCTTGACAAACGTTTTTTGATAGAGCCATTTTCGGTGGAGTGTCGAAAGTAATTCGGTGATTTTGCGTTTACTTCAAAGCTTTTGTATTGCCTGTGAACCTGTAATTATCAGCCAATGAAGTTCTTAACAAAAACCAACATTATTTTGGTCGGTCACGCAATCAATTTACGTTTTAGCGAGAGTTTTCCACGATTGCATTTACTTTTCCTCGTGACTGGTTCAAGTAAGACCAATGGTGAATTCCTTCAGTTCGTGATTGGCTCATTGTGTTTTTACTTGCTCCTGATTGGCTAATTGTGTTTTTACTTGCTCCTGATTGGCTCTGTAATGCCATTGGTTTTGGTTTTACGACACTCAATCGAAAACTGCTCTATATGTACATGTACGATACTAACATAATGGTGAAGACACATGCAGGGTAATCATTTACAATACGAAGCATTGTCGGTAGGTTGTCTGTTAAAAAAACTGTCGCATGTAGTTGTTGGTAGCTTGTCAGCGGGTTGTTGGAGGATCGGTAGATCGTTGGTGATTTTCATTGGGGTGTCGGTAGATCGTTGGTGATTTTGATTAGGTATATCGGCCCGGGTAGATCGTTAAAGATTTTAATTGTGGTGTTGGTGGTAGATCGTTGCTTAATGTTTTTGAAACGTTGGTGGGAAGTAGAGAGTTGATTAAAGCGTCGTGGACTTCCAGGTTGTTGTTTGGTTGTAGATGGATTTGATAAAGCTGTCGACGGGCTGTCTGTAGGTTGTTGGCAGGCTGTCGGTAGGTTGGTGGGCTGTCGGTCGGTTGTTAGTGGGTTGTTGGCCAGCAATCTACCGTCAACTTACCCGGCGATATTTCTTGGTTCGTATTCTAAACAATCAGATACAGGCTGCCAAGTGAAGTCCAGGTACAGTAGTGTGGCGAGAGGCAGTTATGCCCGGCTTCCATATGATCGTTACGATCTCGAAATCCGATCGCCGAATAATGTACGACCAGTTTCCACGATCGTTACGATCGATGGGATCGCCGACTAAATCGGGCTTTAGTGATGGGGTGATAATCTCGTGTTGTTTGTTTCAGGGGTCTGTCTGAAGTCCTAACAGAAAAGTACGAATGGCCCAAAAGTGATGCCGAGGAACTCGCGTCGTTTCTTTTGCCGATGCTGGACTATAACCCAGACAACAGAGCGACAGCTGCAGCGTGTTTACAACACCCTTGGCTACAAGAAGTCTTGTGAGGTGTTTGATAGAAAAAAAATGGAAAAACATAAACTATAGGCATAGATTATTCACCATTATACAAAGACGGTATATAGATGACATGGAGTCTGATGGGGCAGTGGTCCATTTACTGAGGAGAAAATTTAGTCGATGGACTTGATGCATGTTTGTACAGATTATGAGGGTACACATGACTTGTACCGTCAGTTGAAGAAACCCATCCATGGACACAGCAACCAGAGTTATAGCTCATTCGATAAATGATGGACGATCCTCAGTGAATGGTATGACATTGTTTGTACAAGACACAGTTTGGTGTTATCGAACATTCAAGAAATTACTTTTCATGGCAGCAGATGTGCATGGCGATGTGCAGAACTTGCTATAGTTCAAGAAATCCATCCACGTACATTGTATTAGACACGCACCATGCGAAGCTGCTGAACTGTATGTAGCCAACACATAGAGATCTTAGCATAACCCAGCTGTTGTCTATTGGCAAACTCGCCATCTGATTGCCTAGCAAGGCACCGTCTATAAATCCATAGTCGACCGCGCGCGCGGTGCAGACAAAAATTACTTAGAAAAATGCTTTTTTGCAAGTTTTTTTTCCACAGTTTTCTCGATCGCTAAGTTTATAGAACGTGACTTGGTTATGCTAAAACAATTAGACTTCTCATTCTTGGTTTCTCTCGACTTTGATAGTTACTCCAGGCTGCGTCCCTCGCCAACTATCTACCGATAGAAACTTTGAGCTCGCAAGTCTATTGTTAAATAGTTACTTAAAGGGGAAGTTAATTACGTGACTGTGAGATAGAAAACGAAACGGATTCATGTCTACTTTCTATGGCAGTTAAGAACACTTTCCCTTGTGTAGAGAGTTAAGATATAAGGCAATCGCCAGTCGCTGAAATCAGAAAAACTCGGCATCGTTCGTGGTTTCAGCTTTCCCTTTCCCTACCCACATTTTATGTCGACTCTAAATCCGGTTTCTGCTTGATCGCAACGATCGCTGAAAAAAGTACTCAATGATCGTAGCGATTTCGATGGCTGACCGATTTCCATTTGATCGTGTACATTCGATAGGTGGAGAGTGGTTTCCATTTAAAATTCTCGATTGCTGGGCCGATCGTTGCCGATAGTGTCTTTGCACGTGAGCCCACCACAGGCTTCGCAACTCCGCCAAGCAGGGCTTGGTTCTTAACTTGCCTTGGTACACTGAGAACCTGAACTTTGGATCAATTAACAAATAGATATATTGCCGTGGGTATGTCCTTTTATAGATGCACAGATGACGTCACAATGTAACGAGAACAAAGACGTGCGTCACGAGGGCGTAACTGATGTTCTCTTCACGTTGTGATGTCATCTGTTCATCTATAAGAGGACATACCCATGGCAATATGTCATCTATTTGTTTTATACAATAATTAGCGAACTTTCCCAACAAAATAGAGCGCGACCTTTTGACGTCATCTGTGCATCTATACTATAGTAGATCATGGCTATCCACCAATCAGCGCGCTTGTTTCGCCATGAGTAGTGTATAACATTTCTACCTTACGTTTCTGTAAAAGCAACTTTTACCAAGTTGTCCTCATAAATTAAGGATAATTACATTTAGTGCATTCTGTGAATCACAATATAGCAGTAAATATTGGAGTGGGACACCCTCTCTTGTTTAGGGTAGATTCCCGTTTTACATGGAATTTCGATCGATAGGGCTTCAAAAAGGACACTACGCATAAATGTGTCGTTAAACGTGTCTGGTCACACGTGTAGCGCCATCTTCAGCTGTATGATATATGCTAGAGCAGATTTCGTATGAATGGGACAAACTACGGCATGTCTGTAGCCTTACCGTAACTCTGTAATTTGATTGGATCAGCAGGACAAAAACAATATGGAAACCATTTCAATGTCACGGCATGCCGTACAGTAACCGTGCCGTAGTTTGTCCCACTCATACGAAATCTGCTCTATCGACATCTTGTAATACAAGATAATACATCTTGTATTTGGAACTGGTCAACCCATTTTGTCTGCGAGACTCAAGTATATATATTTTTACTACCACTAGGAAGTGAACCGCACAGCAGAATGAAGAGTGTACTTATTGACAATCTACTATTCGTCAGGCGACCAACTTCCCGGGGGAGGGGGGAGGGGGTGGGCGACTACAGTATCAAAGTGACAGGGGTGCTCTGTGGGGATTTTGCAAATAACTCGTGAAAGGAGAAAAGAATTAATTTAATTTAGCACGGAGCCTCGTATTGAAACCTTTGTGCGTGACAAGTAAAGCATATCGCGGAAGTGGGCTATTAGCAGAGTTTAAAAATCCATGATTTTCACCCCGAAAACATGACAAAGCACAACGGAGGCAAAACCATCGTTGCATCAAGAAGACTTTGTCAATCAATAGAAAATAAACAATATTACACCCTAAAAAGGTACCGACTCTGGTTGTGTAACTAACTCGTATGACTAGTACCTCTTAAAAACAACGAAGGAGCGCGGAGGAAGGGAGCACATGTGGCCCAGGTTCGATTCCCGGAAGCGGCGCCATATGAGACTCTAGTTTGTTGGTATCTCTCTTCACAAAATCTGAGGATTAGCTGGGTCCTGACTTTGATCAGCTCCCATGGTTGTTTCAGGTCTCGTTAGAAATTCAGAGCTTTTTTTAAGAGCATCTCCGTCAGTTCAATATAGGAATTTTTCTTTCCCCCTCAGCCACCCCGGAACCAACTTATTTAATATTGTCATGTTAATCTTACAAGACTACAGATGCAAACATTCCTAGATAGACTGAGGGTTTGTCGTGTATCCTTCGATACGCATTTATTGTTTGTCTTTGCAATTCGTAGTTCTTGACTGCCATTTTGAAAGCCAACCAAGCCTTTGCTGACATCGAGGCTGGAGTTGAGACAGTTTAGTTCAGGGCTTGTATCTAGTTAGCATGATAATCACAATCTATCCATATTCATAGCAAGAGGGTTGTATCAGTACAGGGTCAACTCCATCCTCCATGCGAGGGTAAGGCTCGGTTACCTTTCAAGAACAACGAATTGGAATGGAGCAAGTTATAAAGCAACGAAAACTGACAAAAATTAAAAGGTCAATATTTATTAAACCAAATCATTGCTTATATAAAGTATTATATAAGAACGTTTATCCCTAACATTTAGGTACTTTGCTGCAAACTCAGTCCAACGGAATCTAATTTTTTATTGTTTTGATATTTAGCTTAGTGTAGCATTTACAAGTTAAAGTGAAATCTTTCCATGGTTCTTACTAAAGTGTAATACAGTAACAATTCATTACCCGAAAAATTATTAAAACAACAGTTTGACGACGTGCGTTTTTGTCCGACTCGTTTACTGAAATGGCTTTAAAATTTGATTGGAACAGAAAGACAAAAATAATAGGGAAACCATTTCAACGTCATGGCATGCCGTAGCCATGCCGTACATATACAGTAACCAGGACGGCATGACGACGGGACGTAGAAAAGAGTTTTCAACCGAAATTTGGTGTCACTATTTCCTTTGTTCGCCATGAATTTATTTTCGAAAAATATGATGAGTATAGAGTTCCATTCACGCCGAACGAAAAACGGATTGATTTACGTTCGCGTTCTCTTTAAAACCTACAATTTGGGGTTTTCACCAGAGAACGGTGAAAATGTAGGCGACTGCGTGCATTTTCATGTGCAGTTATGTATTTTGTAATTAAGGCTATTGTTTTATGCCGTCGTGGTTGCTAGCTGCGGTTACACTACCCCAGATAAAGTCGTTTACCCAGTAAAACTGGCCCCAATAAAATCCATCTGGGGTTTGAATTTACCTGGGTACAGCGGTTACACGAAGACGGTTGAATATCACGCCCCAGTAACTTTGTGGCGCGAAGGTCTATTGTACTGTCAGATCCTCGAAATTTCATTGGCTGAACTATCTGGGGTCGGCAGCGACCCCTAAGACTTATCTGGGGTGCTATCAAGGGAAAGTTCCATTCTTTCTTTCGTAACTATGGAAATATACCTAGGTACGTTTTCTCCTGGGGAAATCGGTTAGACACGAAAACACTGATTTACCCGGGTAAACTTCCAATATGCCTAGTAAAACTGGTCTAGTGTAACCGCAGCTAATAATAAGTCCCTATAGGCCCTTTGTAACTAACAGTCGCGTGCTGATATAATACTTCATCAACGAATGAATTGAGCTCGTAATCCCCATGGGAAAGGGGTTGCCATGGATGCTGAAGAGCAAGCTATCTTTAAAAACGCAGTTTTACAAAGATCGATTGGAGATGGAAAATAGCATGTACAAACATGTTTTGCTAATAACACTACCGCTCTCGTACAAGGCCTTCGAATAAATGAAGTCAGAATTTGTTTCGCTTTTCCAGTACAATCACGTGATGTGTTAGCTGCAAAGGGCCTATTGCCGCAGTTTCTCCCACACAGCGGTCAAACGTCTGCGCGTGCGTATTACGGTCAGATTTCCCCGCGCAAAATTACCTTAAAACGTATTACAGTGAACTTCTACCCCCAAAAGTTAAGAAAAACACGTGAAAGTTAAGCTTTTTATTTTCACAGTCGACGGGAAATTGAACAAACTTCAAACTGTGAGTTTACCAAATTGTTTCGTAATTTACCAAAGAAGTTCTCAAGGTTTGAAAGCGGGTTTGTGAACAGTGACAGCCGCCGGCTCGCTTTGATTTGGAAACGTTGTTGTTGCAAGACTTTTAACGCATTCGCAGACGTTTGACCGCTGTGTGAGTTTCTCCCACTCGTATGAAATCCGCTGACACAAGACAACGCCTTCAGTGGTCCAAATGACCGTAGTTTGGCTGAAGGCAGCAGACTGTAGATCTTTTGATGTGCCTCAATGTTTTTCTTTTAAGAAATAGATACAGAAGGAGTAGCCGTGCTTAAAGTGCCCCTAACCTTTTGCATTTTGTATAGCTATGAACCTTTGGTTTATTGAGAATTCTCTGTTCTACGCTGGAAAACAAAAAACCTTTCCTGACCCATGACCGGGAAAGAAAAAAACCGGGTCGATTTCCGGGGTGATGTCATCTCATTAATACATTATTCTCCATGGCGCCTTTCTATCACAACAACATCGATATATAGACAATATACACAGTCTGAGTTGTTAGTAAAGAAAGTCATTTTAAACAAAATGCTAAGTATTTAATCAAATTATTGCAGAGTCGAATTAATTGGATGACGTCACCTCGGGAATCGATCAGTCTTTCTTCGCGGTCATGGGTCAGGAAAGGTCAAATTCTCACCATTTCAAACAAGCGAAGAACATAGTTCATTACATATTCATGACACATCGGCCAATAAAGAGTCGTTTCAGGTCGCGTGTCAATACATGAAACCAGGGTTAGTACGACAAATTTGCATATTAGCTGTTTTGGAAACAATTTCAAGCTACGGAAAATATGCAAATTCGTAAAACAATAGCTAATTTGCTGTAGGTGGAAAACAGTCCAAATACAGGATATATGCAAATTAGTTCTAGATTACAGTTCTAAAAACTCAGTCAATAACTATATGAAAAAGCATGAAGAAACAGAAATGTGAAACAAAAACCTTTAACGTTTATAGAAGTCTACTTATATGTTCGTCTTTCTGCCAGCGTCATATCAGTTTGACTTTAAATCTCCAAACGTTTCTTGTCCAATTCTCGTCCAAACTTCCATTCTTCCAATTTACACACGCTCAAGCGATTCTAATACTCTGTAATCCTTGGCACAGTTCAAACGGGTTCAGTCTTCATTAGGTTGAGGGCTCTCTAAATCGTTTGCGTTAGTTTTCACCTCTCTTCATCCAGCCGTGTCGAAGCCAATCTCACTGAACTGTGACTTGATTATTCATATAGTTCTCGCTTTCGAATAGGCCATTTTGACGATGTTGCGCACGCATTGAAAACAAAAGCATGTGGCCCGCCAAAAACCAGCATGTGGCCCGCCAAAACTCAATGTTGCATGACAATCTTTTGTTTTCTTGATTGCATGTATATTGTTCTCAATGCGCGCGCAACATCGTCACAATGGCCTATTCTTTCCTTTTTATATTGTTTAATTAGTTTTGTTAGTTATATATCATTGTTCTCTGTGTCATGAATATGTAATGTGTGAGAAGCTATTTCAAAGCTGTGTGATTCTTTTAGACGTGATATCAAAACCCTTGACACTGTTCATGGCACTTGCATATAGAAACCACGTCTAAAACAGTCACTATTATCTGTAAACCAAAAATGTCTTCGCAGAAGTGCGAAGTTCCAGCGTGGCTTGCTCAAAAATTCCAGCTATATACTGTTTGTGACGGACACCAGATGAAGTAGGTGCAATGACTGCATGTGACAATCCAGGATGCAAAATAGTGGTTCCTGACACTTTCAGTGTGTTGCACTTACAGGAGGGGGAGCAGCCTCAGGGAAAGTGGTTCTGCCCCACCTGCAAGCACACTAGTTGAACAGTCTTTCAAACGTCATCTACACAGCCTGCGACTGACACGCCTACATGTACATCCACACCAGAATTTTGTTATGTTTCATTAAATACTAGAACTTTAAACAATCAAGCCTCGGATAGCATATTAACGTTAGTTTTAGTGCTCTAAAAATACACAAGACAAAAAAAATTGTTCTAGAGGTGGTAATTTGGTCCCATTTGATTGCATGAAGTGCCCCAGGGGGGTGGGTTTTTTCTTACATTGGGGACTTTTTCAAATCAAATCCCCACCTCCCCCTCCCCCCTGGGTTTCAATTGACAAGTGCATAATAGTTAAGTAGAAACAAAAGAGAACAATGGAATTAGGGTCTAATTGTGCCTATTAGTCTAATATCTATTTCACAGGTTAAGTAAAACCACTAACAATAAACTAAATTAATATACATTGACGAAATACTCTCTTGGCTATAGTCACCTTAACACACTAAACTAAATATAAATGTTCAAAGATATAGCTACATAATAAATATGAACCGGTAATAACAAATGAGTAAGATGTTTGGCAACTAAATCATTGTAGTTTGAACACAAGAGAAAACTACTCAGACTAGTACTTAAAAATATGTCCCTTAAAAATAGGAGACATTAGATGAAGCTGATGTGATAGGGTAAGTATGATGATGCTAAATAAACAGGACCAGTAATTATGATGATTATGATGATTATGATGATGATGCTGGTGATGCGATCCATGTTGTGATGCTGACTGCATATTCGATCAAAAGAATAAAATAACATGAAGGAAATGATTCAAATTATTGTTTTCCTCTTCTATCGTCATGGCTTGTTACCCTATGTTACATATAAGAAGTAAACAGGTTCTTTTTGGGGGATGAGCAAGAGTAGAGAATATGGAAACTATTTATTCGATATGTGGTAAAAGGTCTCGTATGTAATAAAGAAGAAATTACTCACAACAGAGTAGAATGCTTTCGTGAATGGATACAGTACACACACATTCTATTGTTACTTAGGAAGGACCTGATTGTAAGCTTTATTCCTAACTGTCTTCCATTTGAGTAACTTGGCGTATTTCTTGAGAAGTCTTTTCCAGTAGCATCGAATATCCTGCATTCTCAGGTGCTCCATAATAAACGAGTAACCCCTGTAACAATATTGGATAACTTTATTTTGACACGGCAAATACATCAGACGTAAAGTTACACACAACTACACGAATATTTAAAACTCTATAAAAAATAAAACACTAATAAAACTTATATCTAAATATCTAAGCACTAAGTGTATAAATAAACTAGTTGCAGTATAATTTATTGCAAAAATCACTTAGAGATTCAGCTTGTCGTAAGTCCGAGAGTAGCTATTCCAAATAACCGCAACACTATAACTGAAACTGTTTTGTTTTAGAAAATTGTTTTTTATGTAATAATATATGGCCTGTTTTACGTCATATATTAGCATATTCGAAATATAAACCTCTATAACTCAGACGTAACACTCAAATCAAGAAATATTTTACTATTCAACTATTTACTTGATGTAGAATCGATTTTAATGATATTAAAATAATTTGGGATCATATGTACTTTAACGTACGCGTGTCTGATTTTATTTATTGAACGAAATCATTACTTGGAGGTACCAGAAATTACTTTTCGTATGTGAAATTCGTTCTCTTTTTGGTATATTTGTAAAATAACCAAGTATTAGTCGACTAACCAGCTAATCTAATATGGCTGTGTATTTTTACGAGTCGTATGTATTATGATGATTAAAACTAAACAACTGGGCCCGTTTGTTCAAAGGGTGGATAACTTTGTCCACCGGATAAATCCTTATCCAGTAGATAAATGTTAACCAAACTACAATCATGGAAAAATTACATTGGGACACAGGGAACCAAGACAAAATTTGCGCGCGCGTTTTTATCAGTTTTATTTCCCCCCTCCCCGCCACCAGGCAATGTTGGTCCCCATAAACTGCTTGTTGAATTGCAAGTGTCTTGCTTCAATATTGACTGTTCTTTTTTATTTATTGGGGGAGGGGGGGGGGGGGGGGGAGGAGGAAATGAAGGCACAAATTGAGTAATTGTCCCCATGAACTTGTCCATGATTGTAGCTTATTTTATCCACTGGATAAGGAATTATCGACGCTTTGAACGGCCCAGCCTGTATTACGTGGTAAGCAGACTAATAACCTCTATAAACACCTATTACAATTAATGTTGTCTGGGAGATAGGTAATAGGGCATTAGGCATTTTGCTAAAAATGGATAAATAAACCTAAGCTAAGTAGACTAAGTCGTTCAGGTCGTATAACTCGTAACCATAATTAATTTTGGTCTGGGAATACGCTAATGCCCTTCCCCTATCTCCCACACAATATTAATTCAAATAGGTGTATATTGCGCAACCGTCAGGGCGAGCATATTATTAGGATTTAGTTGTCTAAATTAGTTTTCTTCGAGAGACTGGAGCAGCAATTCAACTAGAATAAAGGTACCCGAATAGTCCACTTCCGCGATATGTTTTACTTGTTACGCACAAAGGTTTCAGTGCGAGGCTCCGTGCTAAATTAGATTTATTCTTTTCACAAAGGCTCCGTGCTAAATTAAATTTATTCTTTTCACAAAGAAAAAGAATAAATCTAATTTTGCACGGAGCCTCGTACTGAAACCTTTGTGCGTGACAAGTAAAGCATATCGCGGAAGTGGGCTATTGCGGGATTGGTTCATCTTGTGAAGTCACAATTGAAAGCTACGGGATTATATTGTAGTAGTTTTCTCTAGGGAGGCAGTTGATTGATCTTATGACATCACAGGATCCACGATAAGTAACCAAAATTAGGGATTAAATGTCAGAAATTTTACAAAATCTGCAAGATTAATAGCTTTTTGTGAGAAACAAACACAATAGCACAATCTAATTTTTTGTTTTTTTTTGACATGATTACTTGCCCTTTAAGCAACCAGGACAGCGACGGCAATGACGACGGGACGTAGAAAAGTGTTTACTCCAGAAATTTGGTGTTTACTATTCAAAAAAGGGAGTCGTCCCTTTTTCGCCTTGATTCGTTTTTCACAACCAGATTTTCGAAAAATATGATGAGTAGAGTTCCTTTCACGCCGAGCGAAAAACGGATTGATTTGTTCTAATTGCCTAAAAGTTCATAATCAGCACACGTGAGGCTCAAAATATAAAGTACAGCTTATGGACGATTTTTGAGGAAGAAGAGGAACGTGCCTTCGGGTTCAGGCTTCAAGAGCATGTCTTTGATGCCAGTAGCCGCATGTCTAAACTAAAAAGTTCGCGCCAAAGATTCGCACCAGGCCTGTTTATCGGATCCAGGCCTACTCGACGTTTCCTTGTGATCGCTGCGATCATATGGAAACCTGAGGTCTCGGCGATCGCAAGGATCGTCGATCGCAACGATTGCTACGATTATATGGAAATCAGGCTTAAGAAAACCAAAGCCGCAATAGGCCCTTTGCAGCTAACAGTCACGTGCTGATATAATACTTCATTAAGGAATGATTTGAGGTCATGATCCGCATGGGAAAGGCGTTGCCATGAATACTGGAGAGCAAGCTATCTTTAAAAACGCAGTTTTAGAAAGATCGGCAATTGATTGGAGGTGGAAAATAGCATTTGCAAACACGTTTTTCTAATATCAATACCGATCTCGTACAAGGCCTTTAAATAAACAAGAGCCCATCTGGGCTTTCACTCGGGCCCAATTAGATTGAAGATGAAATACACTTTCATTTGAAATCCTCTTAATCCTCTAATATTAACCAAAGGGAAGAATTATTAGCTGAATTTAGCAGTCTTTAGGAGTGGCCGGTAGCGCGGTGACTTTCATTACCTCATTAGTAATGACCTTTTGGCAGTCTCCCAGCATGGTTTTAGGCCACAGCATTCAACTCTGACTGCTTTAATCGAAGCTACAAACGACTGGTATCTAAACATTGATATTGGCCTCCTAAACGGTGCTCTTTTCCTTGATTTAAAGAAGGCCTTCGACACTGTCGACCATCATATATTAATGAATAAGCTTAATTGCTATGGTCTCGACTGTCATGCGATCCAATGGTTCAAATCATATCTGTCTAACCGATGGCAACATACGTCTGTAAATGGCACGTTGTCTAGTGCTCTTCCAATTTCTTGCGGGGTTCCTCAAGGGTCCGTACTTGGCCCCTTGTTGTTTCTTATTTATATCAATGATTTGCAAGAATCTGGTTTGACACCGACTGTAAGAATGTATGCAGATGACACTAGTTTAACTGCCGTTGCAGAGGATCCCATGACACTTGAAGTCAAATTAAACACTGATCTTGAAAAGGTTCAAAATTGGCTTCGTGCTAATAAGCTTACTTTGAACACAAAAAAGACCAAGTATGTTATCGTGGGCAGTCAGTATCGGCTAAACCATTTAAACCATAATTTTGATGTCAGTGTTGGTGACCAGCAACTCAAGAGAGAGACGAGCTATAGATATTTAGGCGTGGAGGTTGACGAGGCACTAAGTTGGCGGAGTCATACCGATACTATATGTAGAAAGGTGTCTGCTGGCTTAGGGGCCATAAAACGAATCCGCCACCTTGTGCCTCGCCAAACCCTGCTAAAAGTACATGAAGCTCTAATACTTCCCTACTTTGATTACTGCAGTGAGGTATGGGGTTGCATGGGTAAAGGCCAATGTGACAGACTCCAGAGGCTTCATAATAGGGCTGGTAGGCTCATTACTTCTTCTGATTACAATATTAGATCTGCCGATATTCTACAGAGCCTCGACTGGGACACTCTTGAGATCAGACGCACAAAACAACTTGCAGTTAGTGTTTTTAAATCAATGAGAGGCCATTATCCTTCAGGAATTAGAGAGCTTTTTCAAGCTACATCCAGCATACATCACCATAACCTGAGGGGTAGTGATAATAATATGTTTATTCCAAGACCTCGCACTGAAGCTGCAAAGCGGGCTTTTAGTTATAGAGGGGCTGTTTTGTGGAGTGACCTACCGGATGATTCTAAATCCATGACGAATATAAACGCCTTTAAGGATACCTTGGACTTCAGATAAACAGCAGCTGTTGATTGTTGTATTGGATTACAGACTTTTTATTGAATTTATTAAAGTTATAGATTAGTTAGGGTGTTTTCTATAGTGTAGTAGTATGTAGTGGTTTTCCTTTGACGGCTCGCTGGAAGAGCATTGTAATTATTATAATGAATGCGATACTGTTATATTTAATAAAGCTTATGATGATGATGATGATCTCTGCTCCCCTAGTATATATGTAATTTAATAGTTTTCTTTTTCTCGTATGTTGACCTTTTAATTTAAACACTACTTATTCGTTTAACACACTGCATTTGAGCAGGCATATATTCATTGTTTTGAACCCGAGAATTAACCGTACTACCGTACTTCATGGTCCCTTTCTTTAGTAGTGGGTTGTCGGTCAGGTGATTGTAAACTCTCGTCATTTAGCACAGAAAATGTATTCTGATGAATAGGGATCGGGTTGTCATGTAAGAAATATGGCTCTTGAACAAACTGATAAGCTTCAGTAGGTTGGGTAGTCTCAGAACATTGTCTTCTTTTTTGTATTCTTGTTTTTTTTTAAGTTTGAAAGTCGGATCTCATGCAGCTTTATTATATCCGCTTTCAACTCGCCATTTTCAACTTCTAGGTCAATAATATATTCGAGATGACAGCATCTTGATTTCGGTCTTGTATATATTATCTTGCTGTACTAATTTGTCTTCCAAATGACTGAGTTTGGTTTCTTGATTCGTGTTTTGATGTGACGAGAGTAAGAATTCATTACGCATATCAGTTAGGTCAGCCTCCATGTTACAAATCAAGGTCGTTAAAGCAGCGAGAGAGTTCTTATTGCGGGCTAACAAATATTTTTATCCTCGTGAAGAATCTAAAGAATTCCGTCTCTTCCGGTTTGACTTTGACTCATGTGTATGTTGCTTTTGGAGTTTCAAGGATATGTTGATCCAAAACTACAGGCTCTTGGGGTTTTTCATTGACTTGTGAACTTGCAGGCTCTGTAATTTGTTTTATTTTCTTAGTATAACATAAAGTGTTGAACATGTTCATGTTATCAAGCATGTCGCGCGTGACCTCTGTTTCTTCGTTCATTAAGTTCTCTACTTTCATCTGTAATCTGGGAAACTCTATCTTTGCCCATGCCTTGGCACATAACTATTCCTGTTGTTAAGTAGACGTGGATGATTATAAGTAAAATCCTTCGACAGCTTGTACCGTTTCCGCTAGGTCAATATCCTCGCTGGAACGAAATAACTTGATCTCAATACTCTCTGATCCAACTTACGGTGCCTTCACCCAAAATAAGATGTTCTCCTCGGATGTTTTAAATGCAGCACAGCGAGCCGATGGCTTATAGATTCCAATATCTATTTCTTCGAATTTTAGCTTTCCGGATCCTGGCCCCTACACTGGCTTCAGGTCGTCGTACGTGTCGTATAATAAAATCACTGGCCATCTGGGTAAAAAACGCGGTTCTTCGGCTCCGACAATAGCGCCAATTGAAATATCCTGAGCCTGTTGGAAGGCTTTCGCACGAGTGAAGTTAAATAAAACATTAAACTGGCTTACATTTGAGAGATGAGACTCCAAATTAGAGAGAAAGTTGCTCGCGGGTCCTCCGCCATCTTGCTTTACTGTTTCAAATTATGTAAATAAATTAACCTGGCGATTGTTGCGTGATCAGCACAGTGCAATCTTATTGGTGTGAATTTGACCTTTAACGCATGCGCAGAAATTTTGCGACACCCAACAAAACAAAAAAAAGACTTGCATTTTAAGACTCGGTGCTGCCACAGGCAGCCCGAGTAATGAAGTCAGTTATTTTTTCCTCTCCAGTACAACCACGTGATTTGTTAGCTGCAAAGGGCCTATTGATCCTTTTAACCGTATGCACAGTTTTTACCTGTTAGCTATATCTTGCGCGATCTTGTCATTGGCCCTGGCGAACTCTATAAGATCTCTGAAAAAGACGATCACTGTTAAACACGCCACAAATTGGACTGGAAATAACATACAGTACGAGTGAAGTAGAAGCAAAAAAGTATTTGGGATGAAAACCATGCCATAAGGAAAATAGATAATCCGGCGGTTTCCAGAAATATATAGTACTGAAAATGTATCGCTCTTTCTTGTGTAAGCACTCACGTTGAGTGAAAGATGTGAAACAAGCACTCGAGTCCATAACAAAGGGTTCTTTGAAAGGTCAAGATCTAGGCAAACGAGAAAACATTATCGCGAAAACGTTGTGTTACTCCGGCGAGCATACGGGAAACAGTTATTGCAGAAGCAAAATTTGCATTGTAGAAACATTTAGAGACACTGAAACTCATACATGTTTCCGCATCAATCCCGATTTCTGGGAAACCTCCAGCCCTCCCCTACACTTCACTCTAACTTTAATGGTTAATCATTAATAGAAGGATGCATATCTAAGGGAGGGGTGGGTGGGTAGTTTCCCAAAAACCGGGATTGAGCCCAATATTTTCTCGTTTTGTCCAGGCCTTTAGATATCGGAAACTCTCAAGATTCGATTTAAACAGCTAAGGCCAAAGAAAATGTTGTGTTTCCAATAACCCGACTTGATATTGCCGACATGCAGATCCAAACTTTTTATTGCTATTTTCCAAGACTTGAAATAAATAAAATAAACCTAAAAATATTAAAACAATGAGAAGTACGTAAATAACAACTTGTTGCTACGGTGTTCTTCAGCACGATCGCATGGACATGACAACAACGACAACAACACAGGGTTAACTCGAACGACCTACCTGGATTTATTTTCAGCTCGTTACCGGAAACACATTTATTTTCATTCCTAGTCAAATTCGGTCTTCTCTTAAAGCAATTGCGTGGGAGTTTGTCTGGTTTACAGAACCCAACTCTCCAAGTACAGTCATGTCGTAAATGGGATTTAATGTTTTGCTGTGAAATTCTAAATATGGTGAAAACGTCCAAATAAGGTACTAAGCATTTTCTAAATATGGTACAATCGGTGAATACTCAACGTAACGCAATCTTTGAACGTCTTCGTGACATTTGACAGCCGTGACAGATTACCTGGCATCTGATAGGTCCGTCTTGACAGGTATATAGTGCACCCAGGGTTTGAGAGCACGATAAAAGAACTCCAGCCATTCGTCTCCCACATGGAACACCAGGGACTTACATAAAAATAGGTGCTTGAAACGAAAGCTGGCAGCTACTCCACGGAAATTAAACAGATATCTGAAAACAAGGGAAAGAAACGTAACTACTGTAACAATCCTGAACAAGAATATAGGTGCTGTCTTAATAGATGACAACATATGATTTGTTCCGAAATTAATTTAATACTCAACGATGTGCCATTTCGTGGGAAACTATGATGACATTAGACTAAGGGCATTCCCACTTCCATTGGTGTGATTGGCCAAATCTACAATGGAATGTGTCATCTAAGAACCCAGTTGGTTCGGGACATACTGGTTATACTCAGGGGAGTAGGCTGAGGTTTGATTGCTGATAGCACCCTCTCACCTGTACTGACAGTGGTCTTCAAGAGCGATCTCCTTAGCTGGCGGTGCATGAAGAGTGTCCTGAAAAAAAGCATTATAGCTGACACGATGGCAATATAATAGCAGTACTTAGATGTAATTCAATCTAGGCAGTACTTGTTTGATTGACGGATAAATCGACAATTTTCCAAACGAGACTCGAAACGTTCATAGTCGCACTGCAATGAAAACGGAAATGAGGAAACTGAAATAGCTGACTGAAGCGAAGAAAAGATGAAAACAGGATGACGTGTGGGGAGCACAAGCTTTGCAGCGTACACACACAACTAGTCAGTGTCATTTCTTTCATTACTTTATGTTACTTTATCTATAAACTAATCAATCTAGTATTTTTATGTATTCTTTGTAATATGTAAATGTATATACATCGTGTTTGATTTCCAATCTTCTTTAGTTCACGTTCGCGTTAGAACGACACGCGGTCACACGCCACAGGCAAAAGAGAAGAAGCAATGATGAGAACTAAACATTCCTAGGCTGAGTATAATTGTCACAGTCTGGTCCCCAGTTTTAAATAGCTGTCCAATTTTGCTTAAAGGAAACTGAATCCTAAATCAACTCAACGGCTATACAAAGATGTATTCGGAAGAAATAAATTCAGATCTTTTATTTCTGTGTTGCGCGTCTATGAAGAGAAACTCTGAAAACCTACCTTACAATCTACGTTAGGTATGGTGAAGAAATTAGTTTTGCCATGCTGTCCCCAACACTGAAAAGCAGGATCAACGTCTCCTTGGCCTTATGCATGATCATGTCACGCTTTTGTGATCACCGATCATGTCACGCTTTTGTGATCACCGATCATGTCACGCTTTTATGATCACTGATCTTGTCACGCTTTTGTGATCACTGATCTTATCATGCTTTTGTGATCACCACCAAGCCTCACTTTGGCTCAACATTTTCTCTCAACACAAAAGTAAGGCTTGGTGGTGATGACAAAAGCGTGACATTATCCCGGTTTCTGGGAAACTACCCACCCACCCTTTCCTTGGATATGCATCGTTCTATTTAAAAAAATTTCGCCCAAGGCGAAGTTGATATTGGTGAATATCCACGTCCAATATCGTCTTCGACTTCGGCGAAAAATTGTTTTAGTATATACAACACGGGAACCTGCTTTTGGACACTGCATTTTGTTGAATTTCTAAAATTTCCGCATCGAAAACAATCGCGAAACGTGAATTTACGCCTGCCATTTTGTTTCAAAATTATCCCGAGTGTTTTAGGTGGCTATTGCTCATTATTCCGAGATAGAGAGCCAATCAAATTGCATGATCTATGTAGGTTCCCGTATTGTATATACTAATGATTAACCATTAAAGGTCAGGGTGAAGTGTGGGGGAGGGATGGGGGTTTCCCAGCAACCGTGATTCATCCCAAACTTCAAAGGGGCTAACAAAGGCGCTGTGATTTATGTTGGAAGGGGTTAAGACAAAAGACTGCACGGTCATAGCTCATTAGCGTTACCTGAACAACTGAACCCACACGTTTCTATTGACTGATTCCAATATCTATTGTGTTTTGTGCACGGTCACGGTTGAAATAAGCGAACAAAGACATATGGTGACTGGGTTTCATAACCATTCCACTCTATTAACGGTCACACATACAAAATGTACCAAGGAAAAACAGTCACATGATATGGGGAAATTTGCACTGAATTGAGCCGAGACGTAAGCAACCTTTAACAGGAAAGAATCGGTTATTTTTCGAACTTGAAAATTTATTTCCTCTTCATAGGAGCGCAATACGGAGAAGTACAATATTATAACTTATTTCTTACTTATTTCTTTGTATAGTCGTCAGGTTGATTTTAGGGTTCAGTTTTAATGAACAAAATCAATAGGCAGGTTTCCTCAATGGAGGTTCATGCAGGGGAATTCACTAAAAGCTATTAAAATAAACATTAAACAACTTTACTTACGTGTCTAGTCTTCAGCTAACCCTAGAAACGGTCTACTAATCGGGGACATGGATTCCTCGGTGGAATTGGAAATTGAAAAGATGCTCCCGTTTCAGCATCTATCGACTGCTTGCTCCAGCTCGTGCGTGAAAATACGATGTAGTCTATGTCTGATAGTATGGTACTTACTGCATCTGACTTCCAAGCCTGGTTCTTGGTGTATTGAGCATCTGCTAGGTCTGGGCGGTCACGTGATAGCAGTACTAATGGATCCCGCTCAGCACTTGTTCTTAAGATTTAAAAAAATCAATACTGAATTAGAACCATAAACATATCAACAAAAAGGACCAATTACTGAGATAATCAATAACTAAGACCCCCGGGCTAAGACCATAGCTAGAGAATTAACAGATAGTATCTCTTTAGCTTATGGCGATATGAAAGCAGTGTTGTGTTATAACCTTTATGTCTGAAATCTAAGACCTAAGAGACTTTGTAGAGTCAGACATGTTCCCCATAGAGTATAAGCTGAGGCAGTTTATACATGTATGTGGCGTGAGAAGAACCTCTGGAATGGAGGGCTGGATTTTACTGTTTTGAATGGACTTTGATCCAGAGCGTAACATTTTTATTGGCAAAGTCTAAGCCAATAAAAAAAGAAGTAATTACACTCGTCAGTCACGTGCTTCGTGATATGACGTCACGTCCCACGATGCATATTATTTTTAGCCCACGTAGCGGCGCAAGGCTATGTATTATTGTCAGCCAATAAGCGAGGGTGTTAGAAATAGCTTACCTCGTTGACCAATCAACGTTTGAATTCCGGTGCATCAATATTGATGGTTTCTTATTCGCTCGTTTACGTCAGAGAACCTAGCGCTCCGTTCCATAAGTTCTTCTCTCGCCTCCGGCACTCGCTGGTCGCGCCGCTCTTTGTCAGAAAACTTAACGAGAAGGACCTCTGCCGTCAAGCGCAAGGGTAGAATTGCCATAGATATTAAAGGTAACAAGAGCCCATCTGGGCTTTCACTCGGACCACATGAGATTGAAGATGAAATACACTTTCATTTGAAATCCTCTTAGTAACAGTCGTGCTTTAATTCGCCAGTGAGAACGTCATAAAAACGTCTGGTCTATTTTAAAATTGCTTTTATGACATAACTATGATAACGCAGGATTTGAACAACAGAATACTGGCAATTCAAGTGTATAAATGCAATACAATGACATATTCAGACTTCGAATTTGATTGAAAATAGATCAAAAACTCGGGGAAATGTCCGGCTAAAACTGTATGAATAAATGTGAAATGAAACATAAATTTCATAGAAAGAAAAAAATTGTAATTCCTAATGAGAAAGCTCTTCTAAGTCCGCTTCTCAAATTCACAGACTGTTTTACAAAAACATTTGCGCTTATCGACACAAGAGTTCAGTTGAACTGAATCTTTCGTTTTGGATCTTTTGGTAGTGTTGTTGACAGCATCCCACCTTCGTGCACATATGCACTGAATCGGAATGAAAGTCGAAGCCTACCTCGAACTTAACTTTCAGCTAACCTGTTTCCTTTCATTCCACAATGAATAATAATCTCATAAAGTAAGCCCGTAGCTTTCAATAAATTTGCCAGTGTCTGAATGAAACAGCTAGATCTTTTCCAATTTCTCTCACGAGTCACGGCAGAAGAGTCTCGAGCTACAAAACTTGAATTTTGATCCTCTTCACAGTAACGTAATTTAACGTCTCAGATATTATATATATTCTCTACTTCAGCTAGCGCTGTGCATTTCAAGTACTTTTTCCTCTCTCTTTGCTGGCAGTTCATGCTTCTTGTTCGTGTAGTTGCCCCACTGAGCCGTAACCAGAAAACGAGCACAGCATTTCAGTTGGCATACACTGAAAACATCTGCTTAACTAAGATTTGTAAAAATCATGTAAATATTCCGCTTGGCTCAATGTGGGTTTCTGCCGTCAAAGTTCATATTTTGTTTCAGTTTTCCCTATATTAGCAGACATGTATAATGTCTCGAGCTCTCAATCCAGTAGAAAGACTCTGGTTATTCTGTCATAAATACAAGACCTGACCCAAATTTAGGTTGTATTGCATAATTGCCCACGATGGAATAGATTTCTGACAATGACTCATTGAAATTGATATCTCCTTGTCTCGCCTAGTCCGAGAGCTTTGAACTTTCTTATCTGAGCGCGCCTGACGAAATCTAACCTTTGATTATAATTCGATACCCGTTGATATCCAAACGTGTTTGGATATTGTATTTCGCTTACGTTTCTAAATGTACATTGGATCTGTCCAGACAGCGCTGTTCGAATGTATTACGGCTCCTGGTTGTTCATGTATTTTTATGGTCAACAAGAGCGGCAGTTGAAATATCCTGAGCCTGTTGGAAGGCTTTCGCCCTCGTGGTTCGACCATTTTTATTTACTGTATTAAATTATGTAAATAAATTAACCTGGCGAGTGTTACGTGACCAGCACAGTGCGATCTGATTCGTGGTGAACTTGACCTTTAACGCATGTGCAGAAATTTTGCGACACCCAACAAAAATAAATAAATAACGGCTTGCATTTTAAGACTCGGTGCTGCTACAGGCAGCCCGAGTAATTACTACAAGGGAAAACGAAGGGGTTTGAAACATTTTATTAGATTTAAGAGCACTACAGCGATACTAGTGAAATTTTCAATACAGATCGTAAGCTTGGGCTACCTGTGGTGCAAAATACCGGCAGCCTCACTTCTTCCTGGTAGATATCGTTTTTTACCAATAAAAAAACGGCAATTGTCGGTCAAGTGGAATCTCTGGTTACCGTAATACTTCCGAAAGACAGGGCTTCCAACATACGAAGGTCCACTGGTCTCAATTTCAGCCTTTACCCTTTCCATCTGCTAATACCGAGTTGAAGATATTACCCAGCCTATTCCTAAGGCCTTCTGGCTGTATTTTTTCTTAGTGGGTTAATGGGTTCCCTGTGGTTTGTACTGGTCTGTGACGTCACGGCTTACCTACCATCACCAGTACAAACCACAGGGATCCCATTAACCCACTCAAACAAAATACCAGCCAGAAGGCCTAGGGACTAGGCTGGATATTACCCTGGGCCGGGTTGTTCGAAGCAAGGTTAACTTTAACCCTAGGTTAGCGCTAAATCTGTAATTGCAATCTGTACAGTTTAACCCAGGATTAGCGATTTAACCCTGGGTTAGCGCTTTACCTTGCTTCGAACAACCGGGCCCTGATCCACAGTTGATAAGCCACCAAATCTCTGGAACCAGAGTTTGAACAGGGGCGGCGGTGCTAGGGTACGGCAAGTGGTACACTTTTGAGAAATGAAAAAAACAAAACAAATATTGCTCCTCCAAATGCCAGAAAAAGCATTTTCTGAGGCTTCTAAAAAATACAATTTTACGGAGGTGCATGCCTCTACCAGGTGAAGCCATCAAATCTGTCCCACTATTAATTTTGCCACAGTGCCACATCTTATGAAGATGTTCCAAACTATAACAGGTATTTAGTAGAAACCAAATAGTGTTCTATCACAAATATTGGAAACAATATCGGGCGACCATAAAACGCAGAATGGCGGAAAATCCTAACAGGTGGAATGGTGGAAAATCCTAAAAGGCAGAATGGCGGAAAATCCTAACAGGTGGAATGGCGGAAAATCCTAAAAGGCAGAATGGCGGAAAATCCTAAACGGAGGAATGGCGGAAAAACCTAAATGGCGGAAATTCCTAAAAGGAAGAATGGCTGAATATCCTAAATGCCGGAATATAGCTTTTCTTCTTCTTGTGTTTAATAAAAGAAAAATTACCCAAAGCGAATTCTAGCAGGGAAGCAAACTGCATCCGGAAATTATAGTTCTTGTCAGCCAAATAAAACCATCTCCCTGATAAAGCACCGAGCATATTAATTTTAAAAAGCCGCCGCCAGTAAGGCAGGCATTGGAATTATTCGTTCTCTTCGTGCTTGCCAGTATACATGCAGCATGGACGGACGTGGGTTTTAATTGCATGAAATATCCAGTACCATGGGTACCAACAACAACAATAGTTTATTTGTATCTAATGCTTATAATTTGTCAATGAAATAAGTAGAAAAAAAATAATGGGATACTGGCAATCTGAAAATAGTATAAAACTTAATCAAAAAACATTTTGAGGGTCGGACTAGGAAAAACCGACAGTATCAGGCGGCAAACGTTTCAAAATTAATTTTTGCATACATGTACCCGTCGAATGCCTAAAGTACGCTTATAAGACAGACATCAACAATTAACCAGTAAAAAAATCCGTGCAAGTACGCAAATTAAGTACAAGTAAACAAAAATCCGTGCAAGTAAACTGAAATCATTGTAAGTAACATAAAATCACAAGTACAAAGAATCCGTCCAAGTAATTAACTAAAATCGTTGCAAGTACAAAAAATCCGTGCAAGTAAAAGTAAAATCGTTGCAAGTAAATGAACATACATTTGTACAAATTTTAGCGTATTTACGGAAAGCCGTCGATGTTTTTAGCGCTTTCGTAATTAAACTGTTCGATCTATCGGCTCTCACACTGTGGATAATCACTTTCATAACTTCAAATGTATGAGAATTGTTCAAAAGGCTATCCTCTCCCAGTTCCCCGGGATAATTGGGCTTCAGGAGTTACGTTCAAGGCGATTTCGTTCAGTTTGGAGTTCATGTTGTTCAGCTTTGCATTTGATTAGGCGCCATTTTGGTTTTCATGCTGCAAAGGTTGACTTATTCAATATTTTATTCGTGAGAAAGTACTTATCCGAATGGCACCAATTTTCTATGTTGGCATGTTCGATATCTGGGTTCTGCTATGTAAAATCAATCAATCAACAACTTTATTAACGTGTCAAACTTCTAGCTGGCCACAAGTGGCCTACTAATCGGGGACACCAGGCTCCTGGGGACACTGAATATAACGAAAATGAAAACGAGAACATTTGATAAAGGATTTCATCTCCAAAAATTCAGAATCAAAACTAGTACCGACATTTTGTACTTGCAACGATTTTGGTTTACTTGCAACGATTTTACTTAATTACTTTTATTCGGCTATAATTTCCGGATGCAGTTTCTTGGTTTATGATCACCGCTTCCCTGCTAGAATTAGCTTTGGAAGCAGCAATCGTTAAACAGCCTTTTGTTGACACTTTGTTGTTAGTAAAAAAGTTTCTGAGAAAACTTTCACACTGTGGCAGCTTCGATTCGAGTCTTTCGGTTAATTTTTCCTTTATTAAACACAAGAAGAAAAAAATACTATATTCCTCCTTTTAGGATTTTCCACCATTCTACCTTTTAGGATTTTCCTCCATTTAGCCTTTTAGGATTTTCTGCCATTTAGGCTTTTAGGATTTTCTGCCATTTAGGCTTTTAGGATTTTCCGCCATTCTTCCTTTTAGGATTTTCCGCCATTCCACCTTTTAGGGTTTTCCTCCATTCCGCCGTTCCGCATTTTAGGGTCGCCGAATAATATCTGACTGGCTGAACTACTCACTATACCTACATGTATTCTATGATAGACAGTGTCAGTAGCAAAAAAAGCTGGTTAAATTTCAAATTAAGCAATACAATGGCTGCTAAGTCAACAAAAAATCTTCTGGTTTCAGTTTAAGATTGAACTAACTGGTTGGTTTCTACTAATTAAATCAACTGAGTTTCTATGGCTGATAGTTGACTTAGAGCTACATTCCTCGTCAACTATCAGCCAATAGAAACTTTGAGCTTACTCTCAATGAGCTCAACTCTCAATTTGTTAGTGACCTGTTATTTATCTATGCATTGACTTTCTATTCACCAGCATAGTCAAACAACCTCGTAAACCTGGAGCACCACTCTTAGTACAAGGGTTTGCAAATAAATGTACTGATAGGAAGAACAATCCTGCAAAGGATTGAGTCACTGAGAAAAATAATGAATACACACATATTACCTGGATTTTTTTTCCTAGATTTTAAAGGTGAAAAAATCCAGTTCAGACCAGATTTTAGTAAACAAATAGAGGCCTCTTGGGTAACAAGGACTTAAATCAACATAATACTCACAGACTGTAAAAGTGTAAAATGTAACTCTTCCACACCATTTCATTGTATTCTATGTTATTATTCTGCATGACCACTAAACCATAAAATACCAGGTTTTACTTGCACCATAAAAGTTGTTTCCCATGTGAAATGTAAAAATAATTATGCAGCTGCAACATCACATGTTCACATCACACATACAAATTAACTCAATTATTTATAGCTTAATAGCTTGGAGACGTGGTTCCGTGCAGCCATGTACATGTACTATCCTAGTGTACTAACTAGTGTCTATATCAACTGTGAGCCATACCTTGATCCTCTGAAAAAGGCTAGAGTTTCCTTCTTGTGCCATGGCCACTCTTCAGCTTTCCTGAAATACAAAAAAATACATATCATAGGAGTATAATGTCAGTGGGCTGTAATTAAGAACCCTAGCTTCTGCAAATATTATAATGGTACTAAAAACTAAACTTCTCAAGACCATTAGAATAAGGTACATGTACCTACTTTTCTAAAGCCTCCCTCATGAGGTCCCACCTTCCCAGTCCTGTTGGATATATGGGCCATACAGCTGGGCCCCCTTCCCAGAAGGTCCATGCAGGGTACATAATATCCACCTCATTATCAGTCTGGTGATATATAGAAGATGTCCAAGTTAACAAAATGTTATGTTTCTTTTCTTTAAAATTAATAATGATCACGAAATTCCTTTAACAGTCAGTCCAACAATAAAAATAAAATAGGATAGGATAGGATAATATAGGATAGGATAGGATAGGATAGGATAGGATAGGATAGCAGGCTGATTATTGCTGCTTACAGCTGATGTGGGCCTGCTTTTACTCCTCACACACTCCTCGCTACATTAACTGTTTTGGACACATAACACTCAACCGTTGATTTTTACAATGGCCCATATTAGGGAAGTCTGTTCATAAAAGGCAAGGACTTCAGTACCAGTTGAAATTCCTAAGATAAAATAAGGCTTGAAGAAGGATTATTTTTCTTTAACCTCGCAAACCAAGCAGGAGAAACAACACTGAAACTATTTAAAAATTTCTCCCATCATGCCCTGCAATGCGTGTCCTCCACCACCTGGTAAAAACCCGTAGATAAGCCGCACCCCAAGTTTAGAAGCTTGAGTTTAGAAAATCAAACCACCAAACTTGCAAAAGCAATGACCAGTTTTCGTTTCATGTAGTAATAATTTATTAGTATAGTTTTAATTAATATTTTCTTTAAAAAAAAAATTTACGGAAATTCATGGAACCTTTCCTAGATTATCCTGTAGAAATTTTGGGTAAAAACGTGCAGATTATCTATGGGTTTTTCTGGTACTCTGTGAGCAGAGGTTCCTCAATCCCCTTTTTCTGACATTGGGAAAGCCACAAGGAGGGACTGAGAAACCTCTGCTCACAGGTATAGACCTTGAGGCATATACCAACATACATTAAATACATGTTTATGGATACACTGGGCATAGCAAATCTTTTAGAAGATGTACACAGAGAGGAGAATCTTGTGAGACCAAGCAGCACATGCATATGTTGTGGTTTCAAATTTCTATTGGTATGAGATTTCTCATACCAGTTTCAAATTTTCATTCTGGTTTCAATTTTTCATACTGGTATCAATTTTTCATACTGGTTTCAAATTTTCATACTGGTTTCAAATTTTTATAATTCTAAACTAGTACAATTTTTTCATAGTTCCTTGTGTTTAGTAGGTTGAGGATGGCATTGCAGTAAAGAACATATCAAGTTCTACCAAAGTATTTGGCAATAAAAATACCTTACATGTATCTTGTTTTTGTTGTTCATTTCTTTAGTACTTTAGTTTTTTTTATATTTTGGGTTACATTAAGGTTTGGATTAGTTCATACATGTATGACTATTGAAGGGTTGTTTAGTGACTTAGCCCTAAATTAGTGACTATAGCTCTAAATGCCTAGGGACTAGATGCTAAATTTGTGACTACATGAAGCTCTAAACACCCTAAATTAATGAGCACCCGTTGTGGACGGTTAGGGTGTTTTTAAATGTAGGGTTAGGATTTGTATTAGTTGTCATGCAGGCCATTGAAGGATTACAGTCTTTGTTATAATTTTTATTAGTGACTCACCCTGAGATCAGGGTTTGGTTTACTGGAAACTTACATTTACTGACCGGTTAGGGTTTTTATTATTATTGGGTAAGCTATTGTATTTTGGTATTAAAAAATGCAAAATGATTCATGTGTTTATGAGTAATGCAGTAAAAAGTATCAATTACTTTTGGGTTTGGGTGAGGTTGTGTTGCATTAATAAAATTTGAACTTCTTTTATTTGACTTCAGTTCTCCAGTTTTCTCCCTCCACATTAAATTCTAATTTGATCTGTGGATTAGCCGGCTTGAGACTTTGATCAGCCTCTATGGTCGTTTCAGGTCCTATTAGAAATTAATTCATCTTAACAAAACAGTTTATTACTGTATTGTTGATTTCGGAATAGTTATCTTGGATCCACTTCCATTTTTTTTTTGTCCGCGGTGTGCAACACGTGTGTGAGCTAGCGATAATGCATCGTAGAGTTTCGACTTTGGAATTACTTATTTTCTTTCTGGGGTGAATAGTTTGTTGTTTGCATAGGTCCATTTTTTTCTTTTTAATTTTTTTTCTTCAATTTTAGTAAGTTCCACAGGGTTCGTTCGGTACTTTCAGAAATTCCTTCGCTTTTTCATAGAATTGATCTTCAAGAAAGAAGTTCAGAGGCGATGTTTTGCTTCTCTTCTGTAGTTTCAGTCCTTTTATTGCTTTGTCGAAAGTTTCACGGTCGACACACAACTCTTCTAGATCTTCAACTTCGCCTCCAGTTGCCATATTTACCGTCTGTAGATCGCATCGATCGTTCATCAGATTTCAAAGTTTCAAGTTCGATTTTGTTAGTAGTGCGCATGCACGAATAAAATTAAGAGACTGGAAACAAATTAGCATTAAGAGAGGGACTGGGTTCGACAATAGTCACTTATACGATAAATCATGGTGTTCAAATCAACAAGTGCTTCTGTGGCGCATTGCGTTAGACGACTGGTTCATCGAGAAGCTGAAGTTAAACCCGACCGGGCGAGGTTAGTAAGTGGATGGGTGACCGCCAAGGTAAGTGATAAGTAAGTAAGATGAAGGGGGACAAGGAAAAAGGAGATGGAAATAGGAAGGGAGGGGAGAAATAGAAGATGGGAGGGGTGGGTTGTCAAAAAAATATTTTGTAGGGGAGGGGTGGGGGTGATTTTTTTTTGTTTTTAAATTCCCCCCCAAAAAAACTAAACCCCTTTTTTTTATGAATCCCCAAAAAAATTAAATCCCCTTTTAGAATCTTGGATTGAAAAAAATTAAACCAGTATGAAAAATTGATACCAGTATGAAAAATTGAAACCAGTATGAAAAATTGAAACTGGTATGAGAAATCTCATACCAAAAAAAAATTTGAAACCACAACACATACATGTACATATATGCATACATTTTTTATTGATGCTATATATATGCCCCTGGGATATGATGACCTTAACAAAGCTAAGGGCTCTGTGCCACAAGGGAATTAAGTGACTTCTGATCACATTCTAAATTCTCCTTCACATTCTTTGTTTTCTGATGGAGAATTTATAACGTGATCAGGAGTTCAAAGGGATCTGTGCATCATTTTGGAGGCAAGACATGACTTTGCTGCCTAGTTCTCATGTAATAACTATATATACACTGTAGCTCTTGATAAGCATAAATAACTTTCACCTTGCTAAAAGAAAACACTGGAATTGGGTCACCCCAGACAGGTGCCTGAAATTTAAGAAAAAAATATCAGCCAGTAATAGAGGACATCTTGGATTTATTCCACAATAGAAGTAGTGAGTAGTATACTGTACATTATACATATACATGACAAATCCGGGAAAAAGGGGGGGGTGGGTACTCCCTATAATGGACTATACGGGGAAGCTCCACCTGAAAGGGGTACCTTTTCAGGCTGGAGGTATATAAAAGGGTAGGGATGTCACAAGTTGAAGTACAGAAAAGGTTAGGGAAAACTGTCATTTAGGTATTTAAAAGGGCCTTTCAAAATAACTCGAACAGACGCACCTAACAGCTGATTCATCCAAATATTTTAAGGGGTTACTCAAGTGAAAAGTTTAGTGTTTCTACTGTGGGTATGTGAAAGGGGTACCATTTTTTATGGAAGGTATATGAAAGGGTTACCTTTTCTGTCAAAAATGGTATATAAAAGGGTAAGGACCTCATCAGGGCAGAGCCTCCCCGTATAAAACTTTGTTGAGTAGCCCCACCTGGGTGACAAACCTGTGGCCAATCACGGACATTGACAATCATTTCCATGTCAGGCAGCTTGTTGATTATCTCCAGAATAAAATGCTCCACTCCCTGACACCTGATATATTAATATATTGTAACAATAAGAATTAAATATGCAATTGAATTGCTGGTATATACCAAAATTAATGTTACCTAATTACATGTACAGAGCTCTAACAAAAACTTCAAGATCAAAAGCTATAAATGGCACAAATTAAAACATAATTGATTTTCACTTTTTCAAATGCCAAAATGATAGGCTGCAATGAATATTTAAGTAAATAAACCAGCTAATTAATAAGCAGACCAATGAGTCACCAAATGTTAAGGGATCCAAGCTTAGGAATCTAAGTTGGAGGTTCAGTGCCCAGGACTGTGCTTGAGAGCTTGGTTGCCAGGATTTCCTGGCAACCTGTGAGACAAGACAGTGCTGTTTGGTCAGCATGGGTCCAGGCTTCAGCTCTTCATATGCTCTAGGGACAATTAGGGTTATTCTTCTTTATTTGTCAGCAGTTGGATGTATTCCGCTTGCAAATTTACATGCAGCTTTGTCTTCAGTCCCTATCACCACTCCATGACCCAATACCTAGCCCCTATCATCACTCAACATATAGCTCAAAAGCAGATGATGCTTGCATTCCAAAGCAGAAATCCCTTGTTTTGTTCAAACGGCTCGAGCAGATGAAAAACAATAACAACAAGGCGTTCCATTCATGGCTTGCGCCGGCCTGGGTTCTAGTTTGTAAAAAAAACAGCAAGGCGTTCAATCCATGGCTGTGCGCCAGCCTGGGCTCTAGTTTCTATTATATTGTTTTTCATTGGTGGATTGTGGTAATAGTTTTGCAAATAGTGAATCAGAGTCGTTGTTAAATTAGCGCCTCGTGGCTCTTATATGATCGAGCGGAATGTAACAAAACTATCACATTTTAGGTCTGTTTTTGGGTCGATTTTGCGAGTTTGAAAGAAATCAATCAAAGGAAAACCTTCTCTGATATATCTGTTCCTTCAAATTAAAGTGATCTGAGCATTTTGGGGTCAATTTTCTGTGAGAAATGTGTACCAAAACGATAAGCGTGAAAGTATTCACAGACTCAAGAGCTTTTCTTTACCCTCTGCTCGAACGTCATGATCAGAACGAACTAGCTGTTAAATTAACGAGAACATTTTTTTTAGCCTGTTGAAATTTATTAAAATATTACGCAATCCTGCACAATCTACGTTTTCCCCCGCACAATGTACGTCCAAAATCCCGCAAAATTTAGATTCTTTTTTCGCAACCTGTCACCTGCTTCTTTCTTTTTTGAAAAAGCCAAAATTTTGGATGTGGGCCAGAAGATGAGAAATGGAAAAAAAAGTGGAATTCAGATGAATAAAAAAAAAACATTAAAGGGTTCCTGATACTTTGGACACTATCATCTCCAGTAGAATAGCAAATGCAAGGGCTGGGACAGGTTTAATAAATTCTCCCCCTTTTCCTTTATGGTCAATAAACTTACCTGAAAGGAAACATACACTCCTCTTCTTCTCTGTAAAGCTTGTGGCTGACAATCTGATAATGAGTGCCATGGCTCTTAGCAGCTTTAAAATCCAACTCAGTTATACCACCCTTGTCTTTCCACAGTTTGAGGTCTTTGTCAATGACATTGCTATAGCAACCACAATTTTTGTTAGAACACTCCTGGTGTGCAGCAACTGCATCATTAATTTTGTTGATATATTTCTTCCATGAAGCTGCAACATAAACAGGTTGAGAACTGGTTCTCAAGATGCAATGTAAGGTATGTCTATTTACACATTAGAGTTCTACCACCACACAAAACAATGTTTGTTTGTTTGAAAATTCAAAAAGGGGAAATTTGATCATGCAATCGTATTTAAACCAGAAAATGTTTCAACCTTGATACTAATTAAACTAAATAAGCTCACGCTTAGTAACTTTGAGAGGCCAATTAATAACGGACACATTCATTAATGAATTTCTAATTACTCATAATAGGCAGTAAATCATTAAACTAGTGATGTATCGAGCTTCCTACCATAGCAACTGTGGTATCACTTTCTCTATTATGTTTCTCTTATGTTTCAACAGTTATATTTATTTCTTATATAATTATATATTTGTGTCCACAGAATTAGACTATGTGAAAAATATATTGAATTGCTTAAACTTTATTCTTAATTTGTTCAAATAAGCAACATGTACATGTAATACTGGTAAGGCCTGGCCATGCCACAACAGGGTATGTAGTGATGTTCACTGCCATGTCATCCATTAATTACTCGGGCTGCCTGTGGCAGCACCGAGTCTTAAAATGCAAGTCGTTATTTTATTTTTTTATTTTTGTTGTTGTTGGGTGTCGCAAAATTTCTGCGCATGCGTTAAAGGTCAAGTTCACCACCAATCAGATCGCACTGTGCTGGTCACGTAACACTCGCCAGGTTAATATATTTACATAATTCAATACAGTAAATCAAAATGGTCGACCCGCGAGGGCGAAAGCCTTCCAACAGGCTCAGGATATTTCAACTGGCGCTCTTGTTGACCATAAAAATACATGAACAACGTAACACATTCGATCAGCGCTGTCTGGACAGATCCAATGTACATTTAGAAACGTAAGCGAAATACAATATCCAAACACGTTTGGATATCAACGGGTATCGAATTATAATCAAAGGTTAGATTTCGTCAGGCGCGCTCAGAAAAGAAAGCTCAAAGCTCTCAGACTAGGCGAGACAAGGAGATATCAATTTCAATGAGTCATTGTCAGAAATATATTCCATCGTGGGCAATTATGCAATACAACCTAAATTTGGGTCACGACAGAATAACCAGTCTTTCTACTGGATTGAGAGCTCGAGACATTATACATGTCTGCTAATATGGGGAAAACTGAAACAAAATATGAACTTTGACGGCAGAAACCCTCATTGAGCCAAGCGGAATATTTACATGATCCGCTAAGATTTTTAGAAATCTTAATTAGTTAAGCTGATGTTTTCAGTGTATGCCAACTGAAATGCTGTGCTTGTTTTCTGATTACGGCTCAGTGGGGCAACTACACGAACAAGAAGCATGAACTGCCAGCAAAGAGAGAGGAAAAAGTACTTGAAATGCACAGCGCTAGCTGAAGTAAGGAATATATATAATATCTGAGACGTTAAATTACGTTACTGTGAAGAGGATCAAAATTCAAGTTTTGTAGCTTGAGACTGTCTTCTGCCGTGACCGTGAGAGAAATTGGAAAAGATCTAGCTGTTTCATTCAGACACTGGCAAATTTATTGAAAGCTACGGGCTTACTTTATGAGATTATTATTCATTGTGGAATGAAAGGAAACAGGTTAGCTGAAAGTTAAGTTCGAGGTAGGCTTCGACTTTCATTCCGATTCAGTGCATATGTGCACGAAGGTGGAATGCTGTCAACAACACTACCTGGAAAACATTGTGATACTGTTCAGATCGTGATAGGCATAGCAGAGAGACTCCACGCTATAAATCAAAACGCAGTTTAGCTAGTAATCTAAACTAAAGCCGTCGATAAAATTTAAAAAAATTGATATTCAACTTCAAGCGTCTGCGGTCTGGTAGGTGGAAACTTCACAACTAAAAAATCGTGTGAAATCGGCAGATTGGTTTCGTGATTTGATTTCAATTCATTACAGCAAACAAAGCGACCTTGTTTTATTGTTTAACTTAAATCCCGGCTTAAATCAGCTTAATTTTAAGTAGTTTTAAACTCACGATTTTTGCCTCACGACACAACAGCAATCGCAAGATGGCGACCAAGACGAACTTGAGGAAGAGGTTCTGTGGGAAGACAGGCAGTATGCTTTCCATGTTAGGACTAACGTCATCTTTCTTCTTCGTGGAGATCATAGTCGGCTACACTACGAACTCAATGGCTTTAGTCGCGGATTCGTTCCACATGCTTTCAGATGTGCTATCACTGATTATAGGGTATTTCGCACTGCGCTACTCGAAGAGACGTTAAATTACGTTACTGTGAAGAGGATCAAAATTCAAGTTTTGTAGCTTGAGACTGTCTTCTGCCGTGACCGTGAGAGAAATTGGAAAAGATCTAGCTGTTTCATTCAGACACTGGCAAATTTATTGAAAGCTACGGGCTTACTTTATGAGATTATTATTCATTGTGGAATGAAAGGAAACAGGTTAGCTGAAAGTTAAGTTCGAGGTAGGCTTCGACTTTCATTCCGATTCAGTGCATATGTGCACGAAGGTGGAATGCTGTCAACAACACTACCAAAAGATCCAAAACGAAAGATTAATTTACGTAAGTACTGTAAGTAAACTCTTTTTGATTTGAATAAATTCCCTCTCAGTTTGTCTGTTAAATAAATGTACTTTTTCTTCTAATTATCGCTTTATTTAACATCTCTGTGATTTAGAATATGCGTACCTCAGAATAAATTATTTGAAAGGTCAACTGAACTCTTGTGTCGATACGTGATAGGCGCAAATGTTTTTGTAAAACAGTCTGTGAATTTGAGAAGCGGACTTAGAAGAGCTTTCTCATTAGGAATTACAATTTTTTTCTTGCTATGAAATTTATGTTTCATTTCACATTTATTCATACAGTTATAGCCGGACATTTCCCCGAGTTTTTGATCTATTTTCAATCAAATTCAAAGGCTGAATATGTCATATTTGTATTGCATTTATACACTTGAATATTTTCCAGTATTCAGTTGTTCAAATCCTGCGTTATCATAGTCATGTCATAAAAGCAATTAATAGACCAGACGTTTTTATGACGTTCTCACTGGCGAATTAAAGCACTTGTTACTAAGAGGATTTCAAATAAAAGTATATTTCATCTTCAATCTCATGTGGCCCGAGTGAAAGCCCAGATGGGCTCTTGTTGTCATTAAGTAATGCTCCAGATAACAAGGGGACAGCTGAATGGCATGGAATGTAAACAGTTGTTAATTTTCTATTCTTTTTCTCATATTTTCATTGGTCGATACTCATAAATTCAATAGAAGACCATTGAAGTAATGCACTTTAATGAGATATTTTTTGAAGTTTAAATTTATTTTTGATCAAACTGTGGTTTGATTTTGGAGAAATTTGTATGTGGGGAATGTTATCAAATTTGTAATTCAAAGATCTTTTGTTTTCTCCCTTTCCCATTGGCTAGAGTTTTTTTATTTTTTATGTTTTCACAGTAAAAATGGTCAGCAGCATACAGTTTAATTCATACAATTTTCACTTGTAACTTTGACTGGTGACATCTCAGGCAGCACTTGAGGCAATAATATTCTAGCAAAATCGTATGTGCGGATACGCTGATTGCACTGGGTCTATTATTCTTGGGGTAGTTCTTACGCAAGCTATTACTTATAATTATGTGCCAACCAGAGATCCATTGGTCCCTGACACAAAGCGGCCTTTTGAAATCATGGTTGGCACATTAGCATAACAATATTTTATTGTGCTCCTTTTATTGTAAATGTTTATATAAACACATTTTAGCATTGCTATAAGAAACAACAATAATCTATGAGACTGTCAAATACTTTGATAAAATCTAAGCTCAATATAATGTGGTGTGAAGCCACTTTTGGGTTTTAATAAAAAAATTGATAAGTTACTATCAGTATTGGTAGTAAATTATCTGAAGGCCATTTCAGTTTTATTGATCCTTTAGACTACTTCCTAATAAAAATATCAGATTTATTTATAGCTAGCTAATTTGTGTGAATGACTTCAAAAAAAGAGATCACAAGATAAGTACAGTTTAAGATTTTCAGTCCCGAGATTACTTACTATATACATTTGTCATGCTGCAAACCCTGTATTAAAATGTCTTTACCTTTCAACGTATATTTCTCCTTTTCATGAATGTCTCTCTCTGAGCAGGTTCCATCCTTAGAGTACATATCGTCTCTTGAATTCTTTGAACATTTTACTACAGTTCCACTAACCAGCAAGCAACATAAGACACCTCTAATCCTAAGGCACAAGAGAAGCCGCATTTTTGCACAAAATTATGAAAACAACAACTCGAACTTTGACCACGTGTAGAACGAAAACGAGGCTGTGCTTGGTTAGAAACAGATGACGTTTTCAGTTTGAAAATAAAGAGATGATTCCTACTGATAGAATAATCTCTTATTATTATAGCGAATCAAATATTCGATAAGAGTGTAAAAGCGGCTAAATTATTAATTCGTATACATTTAACCCTTCAAGTCTTCAGTATGAATGCAAAACAATAACAATGAAAGACGCGGGAACCCTGTGGCAATCAACCACATTTGGTCAAAAGAGCCATATATGGTTAAAGATGGCGGCTTGTAATATATCTGATGCTGAGACTGATTGACGATTGACAAAAGCCTTTTTTCTGACCTTTAGCTCTTTTGGATCCTCACTCCAGCCAGGCGGTTGTGGATTATTCAAGGTAACGATTTCTTGTTTTAATAATTATAAAGTGTCGTGATCGTCTTGCGGCTTCCTATTTCATTTCAGCTCTCCCATGGCCATGAAGCCTTGAAGTTGAAGGCATGAATCCATGATTCAGCATTTTCCTTCGCATGTGATCTTCATGTGACAACATTTTCTCGTTTCTTTCGATCTTCATCAGTCTGGAAAACATTGTGATACTGTTCAGATCGTGATAGGCATAGCAGAGAGACTCCACGCTATAAATCAAAACGCAGTTTAGCTAGTAATCTAAACTAAAGCCGTCGATAAAATTTAAAAAAATTGATATTCAACTTCAAGCGTCTGCGGTCTGGTAGGTGGAAACTTCACAACTAAAAAATCGTGTGAAATCGGCAGATTGGTTTCGTGATTTGATTTCAATTCATTACAGCAAACAAAGCGACCTTGTTTTATTGTTTAACTTAAATCCCGGCTTAAATCAGCTTAATTTTAAGTAGTTTTAAACTCACGATTTTTGCCTCACGACACAACAGCAATCGCAAGATGGCGACCAAGACGAACTTGAGGAAGAGGTTCTGTGGGAAGACAGGCAGTATGCTTTCCATGTTAGGACTAACGTCATCTTTCTTCTTCGTGGAGATCATAGTCGGCTACACTACGAACTCAATGGCTTTAGTCGCGGATTCGTTCCACATGCTTTCAGATGTGCTATCACTGATTATAGGGTATTTCGCACTGCGCTACTCGAAGAGAAGCCAAAGAACTGAGCGGAACACGTTTGGGTGGCAGAGAGCAGAAGTGCTAGGGGCCTTAGTCAATGCCGTGTTCCTGATTGCTCTGTGCTTTTCTATTCTTGTCGAATCCATGAAGCGAATTGTCGAACCAGAAAGCATTGAGAATGTGAATCTGGTCCTTATTGTTGGCGGGGCAGGGCTGTTTGTCAATCTGATTGGACTGATGATGTTTCATCAACATGGTCATGGTCATAGTCATGGGGGTGGAGGACACGGCCATAGCCATGGATTGGGACCAACAAATAACTTTATTTTGATTGGCGAGGGAGAGAATGGCCATGCGAAGATGAGATGTGACAGCGATGACAGTGATGATATTAATGCACAAATGGGTAAGTATGTTATTGATACTATAAATTTAGTGCACTCCATCTCAGTACCATTTTGCAATATACAGTATCTCTTTCAGGTTGCCCTTCTGGCAAGTTGGGTACAATCATGTTGAAAGATCACTTAAAAACTGGTCCAAAACTGTGCCAAATTCTCCATTATAGTGCATGTGCTTGTAGTTTCGTTCTATGAATGACTTTTGGTTGAAAATGGTTAGGTTTTTTTAAATTTCAGGGTTAGATTTTTAGAAGGTTTGTATGAAAATTTGAGAAAATGAATTATAAATGATCCAAGTTGCGGGGTATTCTTTAATTATTCCGCAAGTTGTTCTCGAGTTTTACTTGCCCGAGGCAATTTTGAACTAGCCAAAATGATTAAATGACAACTTCTAGCAAACTTGCCCATCATGCAAGTGACTGACAAAAATACTTGTACGATGTGAAAATCTACTAGTCCCGGACTATTGGGTTTTTGAGCCTTGCTTACAATGTATGCTGTGATGTTGTACATGTGCAAGGGTTTTATTATTTATTGAGGAAGGGTTTGTTAAATGTAAGATAGAGGGTGGAGATATCTAAATATGGTTATTATGTAGCCATCATACATATAATTTCAACAAGGGAAGTGAAATGTCCCCTAAAAGACAATGGAAATTTCCCTTGTTCAGATGAAATTTCACTTCCCCTGAAAGTGCAATTGAAATATCTACATGTATGTGGCATTTCATGTCCTTGCTTCCAATATAATATTTTCAACTGTCAAGGAAAGTTTTGTGGCAACACTTTGTTCTGGCTTCAGTGTTTACGGATGGCTGAGTACACAAACTTTTTCAAAATGACAGCTTTTGAGTGAACTGTATGGTTTTGACTCAAACCTGTCAAATGGAATTGATCATGATCCAAGTTGTGCAAGGTTGATTGCAACCCATCACATTCAATCATCGTCCTCAGATGATCCTGTCAATCACATCATCTGACAATTGAGGTTGATTGCCATCATCCTTGGTCAGTGGTTGCCAACCGTAGAATGGCTGATAAGTTGCTCAGCCATGCAGGCTGATTACATTCAATATTATTGATCAATCACGGTTGATTGCTTACTCGACCATGGTCGATCAATAGGTGCTCAGCTTCTGCAGTACTCAACACTCATTTATGAGGTACTAGTCAATGGGCTAGTGAGTCAACGGCAGCGGTGGCCCTTGGTTCCAACCTACAATGAACTAGTTGAGGAAATTAATACCCCTTATTTTCATTTATAAATCAAAATGAAATATAAGAGAATAGATCGCTTTACTTTCAGTAGATTATGCAGATTCCATGCAATTCTTGGTTATTTTTTGAGTAAATATACATCTATGGTTGAATGAGTTATAAGTTTTGGATTACATTTTCTCCAAATAGAGTGATGTCACAAATTTGCAGGACCAACGATTCAGAGTGAGGAATATGAAAGAACTTGTATACATTGTTTTTCATTTTAAAACAAATAGGACATTTTTATTTTAAAAATGACCTACATGTAGGTAATTTTAGGGTCTTTTAAATGCAGGGTAGCATTACATTTCTCTGTTGTTTAGTGACTTAGCCCTAAAAACCTAAAATTATTGAGCATCCATTGTTGACTGTTAGGGTGTTTTTAAATGTAGGATTAAGGTTTGGATTAGTTCACAGGCAGCAAGAACACAATCAGGGTATACAAACATAACAGACCTATGTTATCATGCTGCAATGTCCTGCAATGTATTAAAATCTTGTTAAATATACCTTTAAACACATTTACAGTACAGCCTGGATGTATGTTAACACATTTTGCGTGTAACGCGCGCGCAATTGCGCGCGTGTACTACACTCAACTGAGTGTAATTACACGAACTGAGTGTAATTACACGCACTTTAAGTGTACTACACGCACGGAACTACACGCACCTCAGTGCCTCATTAACTCGTTGAACTCCAGAGAATAACTTCTGAAGAATACGTAGCTCAACAATACCGGTTCGCGAATGAACATTTTTGACACTTAGCCATATTAGCATTGGACTAAAGTGTAGAACATCAGCTAAAAACTTTATACTTCAACGGCGCCGTTGTTCGACACTCTAAAACAGTATTTCTTCAAACTCGGCACGCTACACCGCCATCTACAAAAAAGCTTTAACTTCTCAGCTCGATTAAATACACAGCAACGTTTTATTCTTCGTCTGGCTTAAACTTCAACGGCGCCGTTGTTTGACACTCTAAAACAGTATTTCTTCAAACTCGGCACGCTACACCGCCATCTACAAAAAAGCTTTAACTTCTCAGCTCGATTAAATACACAGCAACGTTTTATTCTTCGTCTGGTTTAAACTTCAACGGCGCTGTTGTTTGACACTCTAAAATAGTATTTCTTCAAACTCGGCACGCTACACCGCCATTAACAAAAAGCTTTAACTTCTCAGCTCGATTAAATACACAGCAACATTTTATTCTTCGTCTGGTTTAAACTTCAACGGCGCTGTTGTTTGACACTCTAAAATAGTATTTCTTCAAACTCGGCACGCTACACCGCCATTAACAAAAAGCTTTAACTTCTCAGCTCGATTAAATACACAGCAACGTTTTATTCTTCGTCTGGTTTAAACTTCAACGGCGCCGTTGTTTGACACTCTAAAATAGTATTTCTTCAAACTCGGCACGCTACACCGCCATTAACAAAAAGCTTTAACTTCTCAGCTCGATTAAATACACAGCAACGTTTTATTCTTCGTCTGGTTTAAACTTCAACGGCGCCGTTGTTTGACACTCTAAAACAGTATTTCTTCAAACTCGGCACGAAACACCGCCATTAACAAAAAGCTTTAACTTCTCAGCTCGATTAAATACACAGCAACGTTTTATTCTTCGTCTGGTTTAAACTTCAATGGCGCCGTTGTTTGACACTCTAAAACAGTATTTCTTCAAACTCGGCACGCTACACCGCCATCTACAAAAAGCTTTAACTTCTCAGCTCGATTAAATACACAGCGCTAGCAACGTTTTATTCTTCGTCTCTGGTTTACACTTCAACGGCGCCGTTGTTTGACACTCTAAAACAGCCAGACGCGTGTCTCATTTCTGACACAAATACCGCGGTGGCGCAATTAATTTCCATTTACGCGAACTGACTGATCTGATCCGATGCATTAAAGCTCTTTTAATTCAAAAGGAATTGCACTTTCCCAGTAGAAGTTTTCTGGTAAGAGTATAGAAGTTTTTGCACGTCTTTCAATATGACAAACGTTGCTTCAAAACTCTGTTGATGTTCAGTAAAATATCAGACTGACACGTTCACGCCTGACTGATTGCACGTGGAAATTCAGAAGAGTTGAGATTTTAATACGCAAACATTTACAATGGTTTCTGCCGAAACCTTTTAATACCAGTAACAAGACAATAATCTACTGTAAATGTGAAACTACACTGAAGCAAAAGTTTATTTGGTGTTATGCTTTGCTCTCAGTCAAGCACCGCCGGTCTGGGAACTAAGCGAGCAGCCGTTGTTTTGTTTATTTTAAGGCTCACGATATTTCGATAACTGCATGGTCGGAATTTACTTGAAAACTTTATGCAACGGCTTTTACAAAGATCTGGAAGGCTGAAGGATTATTATTCATGAGTTCATTTGGCTGGGACGGGCGACCAGGGTGCATTGACTTACGCAACTTCGCAACAAAACTTTGAGCTTGAAAATTCTCAGAAGAGTTTATTAGCTGTTTCTTTCATGTAAGAACTAGAACATGAAAATGCTCACGATCGACACTGATGAAAAGTCAAAATGGCCGTCAAAGTGAAAGGAACTTCATGTTTCTGTTGCGAGCAGCAACGATTAGGTTGTCCACAAGAGTAGTTTGAGAAAGTATTACGTGAATTGCAGAGTGAATGTGGAGCAGCTATAACAATCAAAAGTTTCCTTCAGCATTATTAAGTTTTGGCGAAACCTTTGGTAATTGAAACCGCTCAAAGAGATGGCTCATATCGGAACACAGAGTTTGGGAGTTGCAGGTTACAAACAATTATTTCATGCCGAATTGATTTTTGTAATAGAGATGTTACAGAATCAAACGTTTTGAAAGTTTTTACTTTAGCGCAAGTTTGATCGAACGTTTATTACGTGAATTGCAGAGTGAATGTGGAGCAGACAATCAAAAGTTTCCTTCAGCATAATTTATTACGTTTTGGCGGAAACCGTTGGTGTAATTGAAACCGCTCGGAGATCTGGAGACGGAGCTGGAGTAGCAGGTTACAAACAATTTCATGCCGAATTGATTTTTGACAATAACTGTATAACAAAAGAAAACTACACGCATTTTGCGTGTAATACACGAGTGTAGTGCACGCGTGTAATACACTCAAATGCGTGTAGTAAATTAATTTTGTACACGCGCGTTACACGCGTGTAAATGTTAACATACATCCAGGCTGTACTGTATAATATAGATACGATAGTACGCACGCTCTGATTGGCTAAAAAGCCAAGTTTTATCAGAGTATATACAGTAACATGGTTTACCGTGTTTTCAACTGGTGGTTTCCTTTCATCGTGCATGTAAATCTATATTATAAAACAGATAAAGAAGCCTTAAATCCATGTTTTATACTATGTTCATAAAACACTCTGGTCATTTGAGAACACACAAGAAATGTTGAAAGCATACACCTTCAGCTTGTGCTTTAACATTTCTCTCACGTTCTCAAATGCCCATCACGTTTTATGATAGTATAAAACATGGCTAAGGCTTAATTTCTTTATATAGTGGAGAACAAGATGGCCGACGTGTGACTGTCAAATGGCGAGAAGGAAAATCATTGTTTAATGAGAAGGAAAATCGTTTGAAACTTCAGTTGAATTATATAGAGAGAGTTTAAGTTGTCTGAAACTGCATCAGAAGCTCTTTTGACAAAGATTGAAAAGATTTTGATGGATCTGAATGAATCAATTTCAGCAAAGCTGGTAGCCGTAGAAAACAAATTGCATGTCCATGGTGGTGAAAAGCCAAACATTATTAGTGATCAATATGATAAATTCAGACTAACAGTAGACAACATAATGGCAGATAATGTATTTTTGAGAAGGATTGAACAACGATGAGCTGAAGATCCAGTTAGCCTTGGCCGAGAAATCTATTGTCAACACAATGGCGGCTGTCATTGACTTAGAGCAGTATGGAAGATGCTCAATGATTGAACTGTCAGGGATACCAAGATTGTAAACCTGAAGAAACTCCTGAGGAAGTAGTCCTTGACCTCTGTCAGAAACTTAGCCTAAGGGACTGTCAACATATTCGAATTGCCCCGCTTAACGCACAATGGACGTTAAGGTCAGACCCCCTCCCCCTTAATGTCCACCCATTGTTTTATGCTTTTTTTTAGGTCAGGAAAAACAGTAATGAAATACACGGGAGTTCACTTATAAACAAAGTATAAAACAAGCTTTAATAGCTGCAACTGTACAGTCAGTACCTCGAATTCCCGTACAAGCTCATTTAGGCTCTTGACTAAAATACCCATTCGGACACGACTATAAAACTGAGTTTCACTTACCTAGAGGTTTGAGGTATTTCATGATACTTCTAATCAAAAGACCTTTGAAAAAGAAGTTTTCAGACAGTTATACAGCTATCTAATTGATAACTCCATGCTTTCTAAATTCCAATCTGGGTTTCGTTCACTTCATTCAACAGTCACAGCTCTGATCCAAATGTGCGATACACTATACGAAAGTATGGATAATGGTTTATTAACAGGAGTAGTAATTATTGATATTTGAAATTAAGCATTTGATTCAATTAACCATTCCATTTTACTTGACAAATTGGAGTTTTATGGTGTTTCGGGCCTTGGCCAAAAATGGTTTGATTCCTATTCATCTAATAGACAACAGCAATGTTTAGTAAATGGTCATATATCCTCCCCGAAAGAGATAATTTGTGGTGTCCCCCATAGCTCGATCCTAGGACTCTTGTTATTTTTACTTTATATCAATGATTTATCAAATTGCCTTAATTTTACTACCCCCCTGTATATATGCAGACGATAGCCAGATTTTTGCATCTGCCCCTGATATGGACAAACTTACATCGAATATTAATTCTGACTTGGATAACATATGTGACTGGCTTGTAGTGAATAAGCTCCAGTATCACCCTTCCAAAACCAAACTAATGATAATTGGATCGACCTATAACTTAAATAATAAAACCAAAATCCAGCCAAACAATATCTCCATAGACAATAACAAGGTATCGCGAGTAAACTCACATACCTGCCTAGGGATTGAAATAGATGAAAAATTTAGTTTTGAAAATCAAATAAATAAGATATGTAAAAAGGCAAGTGCTGGTATAGGTGCCATAAAGCGTATTAAGCCATTTGTCCCCATCTATTCACTCGAAGTAATTTACAAATCACTTGTACAACCTTACTTCTACTATTGTTCCCCACTATGGGATACTTGCGGCAAGACAAATTGCAAAGAGTTCAATCTCGAGCCGCTAGGGTGATTACAGGCACAAATTACGACACAAGATCAGTTGATATACTTGCTAAATTGGAATGGAAAACCCTCCAAGCCAGTCGTAACGATAAACGCTATCAGCTAAGAAACTCTGAAACTGATCTAGCACTTCCAAGACCATGTACAAATTTCCTCAAGCGAAACTTCATATACAGTGGTGCTATGCTATGGAATAACCTGCCAGATGAGGCTAAAAGATTTCTACTGATTTTTATCAATATGTTTTTAATCTGTAGATATATTTATTGTTACGCCCCACGTGGAAACCAGTTTACTGTTGTAGTGGCTAGCGTACGGAAATAAAGTTATATGTATGTACAAATGTATGTACCTTGTTGAAATTTCTGGGAAATTCAACAGAAATTGCGCTCTAATGTAGATCTAGCTGACTAGAAACGTTTGATTAAAAAGTGTACTTCTATTGATGAAAAAGTGTTTGTTCTAAATGCCCCACACTAACGTCCATGCCCTTACCCCCTCCCCCCCTAAACGTCCGTTGTGCGTTAAGCGGGGCATTTAGAATATGTTGATGGCCCCTAAATATAGGCTGGAGTGATATTGAAGCAGCACATATGCTCTCCTACAGGAATTCTTCGAATAATTATGATAAAGATTCTCTGACAACAGACTATTAAAATAAAATAAAATCCTGATAAGTATTAATTAAGTTACTGACAGTAGCTTGACATTAGAGCCCAGCCATTATTATCAAATTGTGATATTTACCATAAACACTCACAGATAAGCCGCACCCCAAGTTTAGGAAAAAAAGTTTTTTTGGAAGAATATCAAAATAATGTACATTGTAACCTTCATTGGACTTTCAAATTGCAGAAAACTCCAAAGTTGTACCTGTAATTTCAGCTCTGAAATAGTATAACCTTCATGTCTATAATTTAAAAACTATAATTTAAAAACCTATGGATGCCAAGCATTTTCAGTAGCTGCTTCCAGGTTATGGAACAAACTACCAATAGACATTAGATTGAGTAGCAATGTGAACATTTTTAAATCTAAGCTTAAAACATATCTTTTTAAACGTGCATATAATTTGTAGCTTGTGTTTTACTAACTTTTATAGTCAATTTGTTTGTTATATTGTTTAAGTTCAATTTTAAATCTATTTTAATTCTTAGCTTAAGCCATAATTAGTTCTATGAATGTATAGTTAGTCGTTAACACATTTTTTATTTTTTACTTGTATTGTAAAGCGCTTAGAACAGAAATGTATAAGCGCTATATAAATATTATTATTATTATTATTATTATTATTATGTCTACATAGTATACTTAGATACATGATTTATCTTTCCATAGTATTTGTTTACTGGGATCTGTTCATTCAGGTCACTTTTTAGATATAATTATTTTACATGTCAACCAAACCAACAATGTGCTTACGTTCGTTCATAGCTTAGTAACCAGGCACCTGTTGGAAGGGTTAGACACTCGAAGTTTTGTTTTTGCTGAACGAAGTCATTAAACAACATGGAGTAGTTTGCTTTTTCATCAGCTGTCTGTTGCTATCATATCTACATGTAAAAGGATACATGTATCTGGAAGCCATCTATCGGAGAGAAGAGAGGTGGAAGATCAGTTACAATAGACAAATTTGCTGTTAAAGTGCTAATCTGCGGGGAAAAATTGGGTCATTTAGTGTGGTATTTAATCGCTTGCAGAGGAACAAATATTTGGATCTGTTAGGAGCCACGAAACTTGCAAAAGCAATGGGAAGTGGTTGTATCACCACTAAATGTAATAACCATTGCCAGCAAAAGTAATACTAACCGTAAATGTAATAACAATCAACTGTAAATGTAATACTCACCGTAAATGTAATAATATTCAACCATAAATGTAATAAAAATCTAACCATAAATGTAATAAAATTCTAACCATAAATGTAATAACTTTTTAACCGTAAATGTAATAAAAATCAACAGGAAATGTACAGTAATAACACTTTGGAATCAGAAAAGTACACAACGTTACCAAATATAAGACAAATATCCGAAGTCAATCGAATTTGTGACATTGTGAACCACATGACTTTATAAGGAATCACTTATAATTCCTTAGGATAAACAACACACCAATCAAACTTGTATACAACATTCCCCAACACAAGACAAACATCAGAAAACAATAAAAGTATGATTAGTTAAACTGCAGTGTTGTGCTATGTAATCGTGCTATGGACATGAAGCTGTACAGCTTTGCACTCGCCCAGTAAAACATTGATTATCAGGTGTCACAATTCGACCAACGTCAAATGTTTCCCTTCTGTTGAGGAATGCCATGCTCAAGTGAGTTTTAAGCGATTATTTAGAAAATGCTTGACGCAAAAGGAACCTTGAAAATAAAAACAAGACTCTTTAAACAGCATAATATTCGCGCTGCAAAACGTCATGTGATTGATGACATCACCCTTCCCAGTGATTGATATACAGTGTACTTTTCTGATTCCAAAGTGTTAATACATTTCCTGTTGATTTTTATTACATTTACGGTTACCTTTTTATTACATTTACGGTTACCTTTTTTATTACATTTACGGTTAAAAAGTTATTACATTTACAGTAAGCTTTTTGTTACATTTACAGTTTATTTTTATTACATTTACGGTTAGTATTACATTTATGGTTGATTGTTATTACATTTTTGGTTAGTATTACATTTGCTGGCGTTATTACATTTAGCAGTGATACAGTGGTTACTTTCTTTTGGTTTGGTGTAGTATAGTGGTAGTTTAGTATTTTTTTTATGGAAATTTATGGAAATTTCCGGAACCTTATGTACAGCACATGTAGATGTTCAGTTCAGTTCAGATTTATTTTGCACATGTTCAAAAAGAAAAATATTACAATTTATGAGTTTTAGAAAGGTAATATAAGAAGTAAATATAAGTGAGAGAAAATATGATGAATCAATCGTGCGCAGTGATCAAAGTAGCATTAGGGCTTTCGAGTTCTCACAGATAAGCTGCACCCTCGATATTAAACGAAGATTTCGGGTAAAAAGGTGCGGCTTATCTGTGAGTGAATACAGTAACAACTATTAGCCTTTCACAACATTAGTGGTCTTCACATGATGTCATAAAATGATGCCAGAATTGTAAAGCCAATATAAGTAAGCAACGCAAGTTTGAAAGTTTTAGGTTCCATCTCAAACTGAAGCAAGGTTAAATTTTATGAGGTTGAAAGACAAACCAAAGTCAAAGTGCATATTTGTTAATATTTACTGTGAGAGTCAAGGATTTTGGCTGGGCCTTCTTTTCTCTTTGAGTGGGAAGAAAGCTATGCTTGTAGGGTATGGATTCTTCTAATGTTTTTTTTTTCTTACAGCTTTCCTTTCCAATGACAATGGCAAAATACCAGTACCTGAGAATGGAAAGGTGAACATGATAAATGAAGATCTGTCATCATCTTCATCAAAAGTGAACTCTGGGTCACAGTTGAATATGCGAGCTGTGTATCTGCATGTTCTGGGTGATGCCTTGGGATCAGTCATCGTTATTGTCAGTGGCCTTATAATCAAGTATGCGAGTGGTGAATGGACCAAATATGTGGACCCAGTCATGAGTATCCTTATGGTGTTTCTTATCCTTCGTACTTCTATCCCCCTCATGCGAGAGTCATCACTGATTCTACTGCAGACTGTGCCGACACATATCAAGATCAAGGAAGTACAAGATCGACTGCTGGATTATGTGGATGGAGTGCTCAGCGTTCATGAGTTCCATGTGTGGCAGTTAGCTGGAGACAAGATAATTGGTAAGAAATAATGATGTATCTTGTACATAATTTCTGCAGGGCTAATATTACATATTAGTATATATGTTTCCTGTAACAGTTTAGCAGTAACTGTAAATGGTCTCCACTTTGGATTAATTGAACACCTTATTTGAGGCAGTTTGCCTCTAGATATTTATTTGTTGTTTCAATTGCTATTAATTCTGACGTCATGCTGATAACAATATAAGAAGCATATTATGCTTACATTATTGTTAATCATTCTTAGAACTGAGGGCAGGATCATTACAACACTAGTTCACTGCATCTTGAGCAGTGAACATCTCACAGATTTTGTTCCTTTTTTAATTAAATTAAAGTAAATAATATATATTTAAAGTTATGCAGCATTTTCAAGTTGCATAATGAATCATATTCAGGTTTACATTCAATCAAAGTGGAAAATAGAAAAAAAAGGAAAAGTAATTACAGCAACAAAGACAGCAAAGAGAACCTTCAAAATTGTGAGAACCTCAAAATAATAACAATATTAATATAAAGGACAGGAAAGAGCTTCCCCTTGAAGGAATAAAAACTTGAAGTCCAGTCGCTGTTGTGTGTTGGTGTAATGCTGAAGGTCCGACAATGCTTCATATTGTGCAAGTACGGAGCTAGCATCTTCCCGCGGACCCTAGAACTAAAGTTAACTCATCTGAGCAATAGTTCATGGGCATATTCAGCATCATGTAAAGGAATTTTTCTAGTTCAGAAACGATCTTGTTATGTATTTTAATGCAGTAAAGTCTAACCCTACTTACCCACAATAAAGTCCGTATTTCAGCTTGTAGTTGACATTCACCATTTGTAATACTGCCACAGCACAGTTCAGTTATTGAAGTCCAAATCCCCCTATGTTTTACAGCTTTACGTTTGATAAAAATGAAGATATTCTAAAAAAGCTGAATTGGAAATATATTTTCAGTCAGGCTTCATGTTTATCCAAGTGTAACAATCAAATTACCATGGAACTTTGGAGCAGAAAGCTACACAAACAACGTTCCAAATCGAGAAACTCTGCTTCGAAACACACAAGAAGCATTGAAGGAGCCTGTGTAACCTCTCCTCTAAATATTTGGGGGTTTCTATGAATAATAAGGGTCTTAAACAGAAAGCACAAGGTCTGAAGTTTGACATGTCACAGCCTTGCGTTAAACTAGATTCCATTCGTATCAAAAGCAGTTGAGTGTTATTTCGAGATGGATAATGAGAAGAAAAGCTCTTCAAATGTCAAAAAGATGAAGAAGTGGAGGGAACAAAAGATAGAGAAAAAGAAAGAGGCAGGCAAAAAGTACTATGAACAAAATCGTGAGTGCAAAATTGCCCAAGTACAAAAGCATTGAAGACAAACTGAGGTGTGGCACGGAAATCTGAGCAACTGAAAGCCAATTCTTGAAAGCGAAAACGAGGAAAAGGACACAGCTGAGGAAAAAAGAAAGAAAATGCAGCAACAAACACATGAAAGGGTAAACCGATTGCAAAAAAAAAGAGGAGAAATGCGCCGAGATCCGCAAATGCCAAAAGAAACGTGTTGTGACACACCTTCATCTTCAAAAATAGGATGGCCAAGACGTGTGCTTAAAAAAAAAGTTCACGTCCTGCCAAAAACAGCGGGGGAAATCGGAACTTCTAGAAATAATTTCATCCAGCCCACGGACAAGAAAAATTCTAACAAAAAAGTCATAATTAAAACTCCTGAGGAAGTAAAAGAAACTACTGCACTTCGGGTTCTCATGGCCATTATTTCGGAAGGCGTAGGACATACCAAAAAGAGTGCTTCTAAAGACAGCAGAGCTGTATATTCTGCATTTAAGACTAGCTTTTGGTAAGAATGTTGTCAAATCTAGAGCTAAAAATTCGCTTTTGAAATGAGTAAATGTCGGGTGTAGGAGCGTGAGTAAGGTGGTCAGTGAAAGGCAAAAAATACTGTTGGGGGAGAAAACTAGTTGGCTTTATCAAGAGAGGTAATCAGCCAGGAGGATAAGCAGCTTGTGTTTAACCACTGGACATACCATGTACAAAGCCAGCAGACCAACAGGCGATAGAAAAGAAAAAGGATCGGGGAAAAAGCAATAAATTGAGCACGTAATTACATAATTAGTTTTTTTATTTCTTGGCATTTAAAGGGGCCGTCTCACCCACAGTGCTTAGCGCGCTCACATAGCATAGCGGCCATTTTCGATGCCATCGAAATCCAGAGTTTTATGGTAGTGGTCTTAATCTTCTCTACATCTCTGCCATCCTTCCAGCTATCGTCAGAAAAATCATTCTAGGTTGAACCTTTTTTATTGTTCTTCCTATTGAGCCTGTTATTTAAGTGTTTTAAATTATTTGGTCTTGCAAATTTTAGTTTTATTTCAGGTGGCCGTAGTTCTCTGATGGATGCCAGTCTCATTCGTCCTCAACGAAAGGAAACAATTGTCCGTTTGGGTCCACGATTTCTACCTACAACATGGAGAAGCTATTCTGACCATTAATCTTTATATGTAAAGATATATTAGCGCTTAGTTCGAGTATCTACTATCTTTGAGCCGATTTGGGTTTTTGAACACCGTGGCTGGCTTACGTGACCACAATTTGCAACAAAACTCCACTTGAAGAACAGTTTCCTAAAATCATTTTCAGGGCTTTGGCGTTTAACTTGTGGAAACAGGTCCTCTCTCTGCTTTCGAAGGGCGGGATTTGGGCTTTTAGACAGTGATTTTGCCGAGATTTTCGGATTCACCGGGTTGTTCATTTGAAGTTTATACTCACACGAAATTTGACAAACAACGGAAAGCCGCCGAGACTGCATGATAATAATTTCCTATTCAGGCGAGCTGTTATTCGTTCACTGTTCTCTCTTGAACTGGTTCTCTGGCACCAGCAACGAGATTGCCTGCTAGCAGATGATCTCTCTCTCTCTCTCTCTCTCTCTGCAGTGAAAATAAAACCGAGGGTTTGATAATTATTAGTATTCTCTGTTTATAGTACTGATGGGGAGTGATGACAGGGTTCGCGCGGAAGCGACGGGTGAGCGGTAAAGTCAACAAAATATTATAGGCAACGAAACTCCGCTTGGTCGACCCGAAAAGAATTGAGCAATTTCCTAAAATCATTTTGAGGGCTTCGGCGTTCAATTTGTGGAAACAGGTCTCTCTTTTCGGATTCATCGGATCGATGAAAGTTTATACTCGCACGAAATTTGACAACAGAGCCGCCGTGATAATAATTTCCCATTGAAACAAGCTGTAATTCGTTCACTGTTCTCTCTTGAACTGGTTCTCTGCTACTGCCAGCAACGAGATTGCCTGCTAGCAGTTCTCTCTAGCTCTTTCTCTGTCTGCAAGTAAAAAAAAACCGAGGAGAGAAACCCTAGAGAAACCTCTCGCTCTCATAATTATTAGTGTTTATACCCGGAGAGTGTGTTCTCTGTTTATAGCAGCGACGCATGAGCGGTAAATGTTATAGTACAGCCAAGTACTGCTGTATAACACTTTGTTGACTTCACATTCAACTTGTAAGGTACTATTTAAGTTTCATCAAGGTCATCCATGTTCAAATCAAAATTATCATGTCACCAACATAAAGAATACGTTTAGTTTGTGAGGTTCCCGCCGTGAACAGGAGTCAAAGTCCCGGATATAAACAATAACAAAAGCAAGCTAAGCACTGTGGGTGAGACGGCCCCTTTAAGTAGATTTTGTCAATATTTCATGCCTGCAAAGGATTATGGGTATTCTATAAATAAGCTATTAATACCTAATAAATATTCAAAACTACTTTTAAATGTTTCAGTTGTGATAACTGCCTCATATCTTAGCAATAGTAGTAGTTTGGGTGTACTTAAAAATAATTCATGAAAAAGCCCTATGTTACACAAATGTACATGGTGATTGTTGTACAAGTCTGTTGTATTTACTGGATGGAAATATCCTTTGTTTTTCATTGTATTTCTCTTTGTTTGTTAGACTTTGTTTGTGTTTTGGGGAAGAATGTTAAAGTTTGCTCCAGAATTTTTTTCAAACAGTGCCTCCTGGTTAACTCAGCAGTTAAGCATTGGTCTGATGTATAGGAGGTCAACAGTTCAAACCCTGACCGGACCAACACTCAGGGTCTTACAATTTAACAAAATTAATTGAAGTTAGTTTTTTATGTGTCTGTCCTAATATTGACAATTATTTTCGTCATTACAACAACAACAAACTAAATAGTCAATTTTACAACAACAAAACACTTTTAGCTTCAAACGAAAGCCGCACGTGCACTCCTTGACAAATGACTTCAGCTTTTGTTGTCTGTCCAAATATTGCATATGAAAATAAGCCAATCAGATTGCGAGAAATTTGGTGGTTGTTGTAAAAAACTGAGTAGAAGGTGCTGCCTCTTGTTGTTGAACTGCAAATGGTTTGACTTTCACATCTCTGTATATTAAGGACATACAATTGTAGCTCCCATGTAGGCCTTAAGTTAATCAGTCTCCTTGCTTTTACCTTTACCACATCATATCAATTGATTGACTTTCCAAACTCTGGAAAGTAATGATAGAATCAGAATTCAAACAATTATTGTTTTATTATTTAAACATAATTATACAATGTAGAAACTTCATGTTTGATCTAAAACCCAAAGGCTTATCTAGAGATCTCAAATAGAATTGTGGAAGGGTAAAAACCGAAGAAATTAAATACAAAAAAACAAAAACTAGTAATACACATGATGACATAGAGTAGGCTGTGACAAGCAATTAGTATTTAAAATTAACTTCTGTACTGCTGTAAATGATTCCTTTTTTTCAAAATATGTACATGTACCAGTATGTTGTATATTTCAGCATCAGCCCATATCACTTGCCAGTCACCTGACGACTACATGAAGATTGCCAACAAAATTAAGAAATTCTTCCACAATGAAGGGATCCACTCCACCACCATACAGCCAGAGTTTGTAGAGGAAAACTTAAAAAAGGAGGAGTGTGCACTGGCATGTGGTGAGAAGGAGAATTGTGCTGCCCAGAAGTGCTGTACCACAGAGCCTGACGTGCGCAAGAGGGTGTCAGCAACGGTTGCTGGAGATGCTGAAGCCTTGCAGATTGTTGATCAGGGTGCAGTCGTACAGCATGAGTCATTTGTTTAAAATTTATTTAAGTAATATAATACTACTGTGTGTTGTGTAAAAGCATTTGTGGACTTAAGTGTGGTATATGCTTTACACTCCACACCATGTCTATAATGTGTAATGTTTTTATTTAATTTATAGTATACTCAACAGAATTGCTCAATTCTGATTGACTGAGAGCTACATGTACAGTACATGTAGATTTGTAATGCATTTCTAGGAAATAGAGTGCAAAAATTGGACATGCAAATGTACAAGTAGAACAATTTGGAAATTGCCATGGAAACTGGAAAACAAGGGCAATATTTTGTTTGGTTGGTGGTGCATAAAGAAAAACAAAATCCTTTAATTAGTTCTTCTCAACACAAGCTTTGTATCTCTGTGGTAAATTTACTATAATATTTTCAGACAAAGAATCTACATGATTAGCTATAAATAAGCCATTTTCAAGATCATGCACAATCTTCGTGTGTTTTGTTTTGTTCCACCTATTGTTTAACATCTACCCACCAAATAAACAAAGTATTTTTACAAGTGCACATGATCATGAAACTGGTCTATACATACATATAATATCTTGTCAAGAGAACATACATGTAACTCCTGACAGGTAAAGTTTAATAGACATATATGTTTCTCTTCATATTTCGTATACTATAAATTATATAGATATTATTAGTTGGCTAAACATCTAGTATGGCCACAGGCAGCCCAAGCTCAAAGTTTGAAATTATTTGACAGTTGAAGTACAAAGGTTCAAACATCCAGAATATCTTGTATTTTATTGCACTAAATGGCAAATGAATAACACAATAAACTTGCTTTGATGAAGATTATGTTGTTGTGTCTTGAATTTGGGGGCCAATTTAACGAGTTTCTAAGAAACCTGGATTCACTCTACCTAAAGAGATATTATGGATGTTTGAACCTTCGTACTTCAACTGTCAAATAATTTCAAACTTTGAGCTTGGGCTGCCTGTGGTATGGCTGTGTATTCATATTTTGGTGAAGAGTAAAAATACACTCGGCTTTATTAGATGTTTAGCCAACTAATAAGTTGTTTATTAGAAACCTTGCGTGCTTGAGAAATGGGGTTTATCATGGTGATGGGAAGCCATTTGAGTGTTAATACCCAAAATATGCTCTCATATTTGGCGACATCTTGTGCATTCTCGGTAGAATTAAATGTATGCAATAATATAATAATTATTACATTGTATAAACCAAAAAAATGCATAAATGTGCTCATTCAATAATTTTATGGAGTATGGTCACTCAATGCTATAAAACTTTTCAAATTGCACTTACCTAAACAGTGATTCAATTTGCTGTTGGCCTTCGGCAATTTGCCAAAATAGTTTCCAAATGCCTGAGAACATTGTTGTCAATAGTATTAGGCCGAATTGTCCAAACTAATTAGCTATGCACGTAGTAACATATTATTTTATTTGCTTACATGTTGTTTTTGTTCAAGAAATCATGAATCACGTACACAAACTTTAACATGCAAAGAAAAATTGGTGTGCCCTCGCCCAGAATACCTCAAAATGCAGGAAAGCACATCAATATACTTTTAATAATTGGCCGGTCCATTTTGCCTCCAACTTGCTGTGCGTGTTTGGACGTCCCAGCCTGTAAATGTCCTAAACCAAACACCTCGTGCGACAAATGTCCCAAACAATAAATTTTCTTAGCAGAAACACTGCTAAATACGAAACACTTTAAAAACATTGTGTGTCCATTATTCCTGAATTTCCTATACAAATATGAGACTGCATTCATAACTGCATATTTCTCTTTCAATAGTTTGTCCACATGTACAGAAAACATTATCATTACCATCCTAAAGAGCATGTCAACGTTAGTGATCTTGTGAAATTTGAGGGATGTAGCTTAAAAAAGCAATGAAGTTACAGCCATTTGAAATTAGAAAGATTTGTATGAGAAAAACAACCAAGTCCTTGCTAGCCTCTCTTTCATGTTTTTTCTTCATTAGAAATGCCTATAACTCAACAGCAATTCTACACATTAATATCAGCTTCCATGTGGTAGCATTAGTTCCCCTCTACAGATTTATCTTACAAATTATGCGATAAGGAGGTGGCATTATGAATTTGGCCGATAAACACCCAGATTCCCAGCATGCAAGGCAGTAAGGCAATTGGCTATTTATATAATATAGTATTCTGTTTGACACACGTTCCCTGCTGTGGATGCAGTGGTTGTGTCATATATTATGAATAATAATTATTCAAAATTACTACAAAACAATGTTTTATTTATTTAAGAGTACATTTATTTTCAATGTTTTGGTTTTCAATATTATTGATAAAAGCTTGGTAAGTTTCCTTGTGGATGATACAGTGATGTTAAATATGCACAGTACATGTAGTTTTAGTGTCTTTTTTGGAGACTGGATGTGCTTTCATCATTTCCTGTATTTACAATACCTCAAAGTCCCTAAAAGTTAGATTAACAGGCACTGACTATGGACTGAAAGTAGGGATTGTTTGCACAGGGCGTTCATTAGTTGTCTGCATTTGCCTGTATTTGTCAATAAAACAAACGTAAAGTCTCTAACGTTTTTATTATTCCAACAGTTTATTGTAGTCACCAATGAAGCACTGTCATTAGCCAATCATCTGCTTGGATTTTGTACTGTAGTTGGAACGTTAATATAGTATAAATTACGGGAGCATCCAAAGAACGCGCGATTTCATTGGTTGCTCAACCTCCCTGATTTTCTTGTAATGCACACGATAATTTCTTTATGCGTAAATCCGAATTTATATTTAAAAAATGTTCCCCTATGTCCTTTAACAAAATAATTTCACTTTCTGATTCGCGTTCTGCTCGTGCATCCGCAGTTTTTCAAGACCTCGAGCGTGCATTATTTTGTCATAGAACATGGAGAACCATCTTTTATTTGTTAAATATGGTCCAGATAAGAGCTGTAGTAGAAGCCATTGTTATGCGGCAATGATCCTCCCCCAAATACGATTTTGCTTGAATATGCCTTAAGTGCTTTAGGAGGTATCTACTTTACAAACTACGTCTCGAAAATAAAGTATTTTTTTATGCTATTGAATCTTTTTCTATGAAAATGCAGAGAAGCCACCATCCAGCCAATCGGATACAGAGAAAATAAAGGATTTTTCAATCGCAAATTTGAGAACTTTACCCACACAAAAACATAGTTTCATCAAAAATAAATTCAAACCACAAAATAATATCGAATGAAAATGCATTATTTCGATGGCTTTGTATTGAATTTATAAGTATCGACCAATGAAATTACGAGAAAGAATAATAGAAAATTAACACCTTTTAACATTCCTTGCCTAGACACTATAGTTCTTATCTGGCCATTACTTAAACATGAAAGCATTCCAGTGACCAACGTTACTACATGCCATACCCTGTAATGACTCAGCTGCATGCTGAATCCGTGAAGTAGATTCCAGTCAAAAAGACTTAGACTCCAATTTCATTGTTTTCTTTTGTTCGCATTTGACTATAATGCACAGGCCAAGCTAGCGAACAATGTTGCACGATCCAACCTTGCTTGATCCGACATTGTCCGATAGTTTATCATCCCATGTTGGATTTTTTGTTTGATCAAATATTGGCCTTTGTTCAATCAAATGCTTGACAGCGTTTGGTCGCCACCTCAACATTTTCATCCAACAATGTTGAATGCTTTAATTAAGGTGACGTTACATGAGGCATTTTCAATGCGTTTTAATGCTTTTTACACGAGACAACTTTTAGTGCAACGGGTATATTTCACGGGACGATTTTTAGCGCAACATAAGCTAGCACCAGGGTCCTACTCCGACACCCTCTATAAAATAGATGGCGGACGACTGAAGTCTTTGTAGGCGTAGCGAACAGGTTTTTCGGACGACGCAACGGCGAGGGAGCTACACGAAGCAACTCCATCAAAATTGATGGTTTGCAATCAATCCCAGGAGAATCAACAGACAAAAACATGCTGGTGGACGAACAAGAGACGCTAATGAATACTGGTGGACGAACAAGAGACGCTAATGAAGAATCTTTTGTTTAACGTCCACCAGCATGGCCGTCCTGACGTCACATGCAAACCAAGAATTGGGGCAACAATGTTGCAGGTTTTTGAAGGTTTTTAACACTTGCAACACGTTGCCGCAGCGAAGATTGCGTTAAAAATCGTCCAGCGCGCCATGTTACACTATGTTGCCTTTGCTCGCAACAATGTTGCACACAAAAAATCGTCGTTAAAATCGTTCATGCGAACTGCTGTTTTGTACTGGCAAAAAAAAAAGTTAGGAAACTGTGTTACAGTAATTCTTCCTTATTGCGTAAGTAATTGAGTAAATATGAGTATTCGTCAGTCGACCTTTAGTCTAATAATTACTAATTGATAATGTAATTAATAATAAAGTATCATTGTTAAAAAAAATACAATAAATGAATTATGATTGCATTTGTGTCATTTTAACAAATTGGTAGGTGTTTTATGTTCCCTGTACCACAACATTGAAATGAAACGAGACTAATGTACGAGTATGCAAATCTTAAGATTTTCTTTAGCTCAGATAGTCTCAATGGACCCTTTGCACGTTACGTCATGGCCGCCATGTTGGTGTACAGTTAACAATAGATTCTTCGTTAGCTTCTTTTGTTCTGTACACCAACATGGCCGCCATGCCCTTTGAATCTCTGGGGATTGAGTGCAAACCCATTTATTACTGGTTTGCAACCAATCGCCATGTTGGTGGATCGAACAAAAGAAGGTAACTAGGAATCTTTTTACGTCTTCCAACAGGAATCGCTCACATAATTAATTCATGAAAAGACCATATAAACTAACATAAATTACCAGTGGTTTTAAAATGTACAAATTTGACAGAGCGCCACGATGGTTGTTTAGTGTAGTGGTTGCGACGTTTGCCTTACGAGTAGGAGGAGCGGGGTTTCAGAAAATCTCTGAAATTGTTTTTACCTCACCATTTTCTTCAGAAGTTTTTCTTGAGAACCCTAGCTCTAGGTGGGTAAGATCTTGTTCACTGACCGGTTAGGTATTTTTTATTTTTCAGGGCAGGATTCAGGGTCGGATCCAGAATTTTAAAGGGGGAGTAGCTGCTACCCTCTATATAAAAAAAAAATGAATATTATCGTTTTCTCTATCGTGTTTTACGCCTACCTTTCCAGTAATACTAACCGCAATAATAAGTTAACACGAGATTATCCCGTTGTGCGATTTAAGATGAGAACTAACGATAGACCTGCGACCCTCAAACATTCTTTAACGGTCAGATACTGAAATATGTGGACCAGTATCTAAATCGGGAGATCCTTCAAATTGGCCGTCTGTTAGATAAATTTTGGATAAGAAATAGCCTAATAATTACGTCTGATAGTCTGCTTTGAAGGGATAATTATTAACTAACCACAAACATATGGGCTAGCTAAATATTTAATCCCCCACTTCATTGCTAAATCAAAACATTGTACCCCCACTTTCAACTAATTTTCAAACTTGTACCCCTCCCCGAAGAAAACCCCCACTCTCTTTCCCCCTTAGCTAAAAAATAATTAACGAACAGTCCCTAACATCTGTCCTATCAAAGCTCGAAATTAAAAACTATGTGCCTTAGAATTATTTTTCATTCATTGCTAAAAATATGGCTCAGCTAAACTCGCCGCGACGTTTCACAGAACCAAACCGAAATTGCCCCACGGATTGTAACTATGTTAAATTAATGCAGCTACTTGCCTGTGGCTATTTCCGCTTCGTGTTGTCTCTTCTGAAGAGGTTCTTCATTTCTTCGGGGACCTTCAAAATCACTGGTATAGAATAGCAAGCACGTACTTTGTCACAAAACTATACTTCATGCGTTAGCCCTACTGTCAAAAACAATAGATATTTTGTTGTGTAACAATGCAATAGGACTACCATGAAACGTCATCACATCCAAGATGGCGGCGCCCAAGCCCAAAATGGCTCATACTTGTATCCAATAAAAAAAATAAAAAAAACCATTTTTTTCAACATTTTTAATTTAGACCATATTGCCAACAATTTAAGAGCAACTTGTTTCAACAGTCGGGGATCCCTTTAAAGTGCATATAAGCCCTGGCTAATTATATTTCTTACGAAGACACTAGAGGCCATAGACAGGATTCCGGAATAAAAAATTGATTTATTTGTCATGGCTGTTCAAAGTTGCCCAAAAACGTCTTGGATTGCCTGTGGGCGAAAATCAAGCGCGCTAGAGCGCTTTACAAAATTGGCACTGGGTCTAGTTTGACGTCATCAACAGAACACACTCGATGCGCATGAAGGGGCCAAAGGCCTTACCGAATAAAGCTCTTTGAAACGTTTAGCGCGATATCATCTTTCTCGGTTATCTATTTAATTATTTTGCAAATAAACCAACGTTTTAAAGCCGCGAGACGAGTTCTGTTGATGACGTCACGTTTTATTCTCGTCCCAGTCCCCGGAGATGCGCGGAAATTATCCTACATTTGGAAGTTTCCAGCCGTGGGGGTTTCGGTGAGCCCGCGATCCTCTCCCCACTCACGGTGTTGGTTTTAGCCCACACAGCGGTCAAACGTCTGCGCGTGCGTATTACGGTCAGTCTGGTGAACGGCCGCGCGAATTTCCCGCGCAAAATTTACCTTAAAACATACAGTGAACTTCTACCCCCAATAGTTAAGAAAAATACGTGAAACAAACTTCAAACTGAGTTTACCAAATTGTTTCGTAATTTACCAAAAAAGTTCTCAAGGTTTGAAAACGGGTGTGTCAGCAGTGACGGCCGCCGGCTCGCTTTGAATTTGTTTTGGAATGTGTTGTTGTTGCAAGACTTTTGACGCATGCGCAGACGTTTGACCGCTGTGTGGTTTTAGCCAATCACAAACTTGCCACTAAATTCCTGTCGCTGAATGACTCTTAAAAAAAAAAACTAACGAGACCTGAAACAACCATGGGGGCTGATCAAAGCCAGGTCCCGGCTAATCCACAGATCGAATTGGAATTTAGCGTATTTGCATAAATTATATTGTAAACTTTTGAAAGCCGGACCGTACCAAAGGCTTTCGATTGCTGTTCCAAAAGGCGTTTAAATTTGCTCTGGAAAAGTTTGGTTTCGAAGAATTCAAGGATTCACACAAAGAAGCAGTAAGAGAGTTAGTGTTCGGGTTAAGTCACTTTGTCAGTAACCGCACCGGCTCTGGAAAGTCACTTCGGAAACCGGTCAGCTCAAAGGTCGCGAAGCTGGTAATGTTCAGTCATTTCTCATTTAACTTTACTTATGCAAGACCAGGTAGCTCTGAGGTAGCCCGGCTATTCTTACTTCAAAGAAAATTAGTGCTGCCTTTATCGGAAAAGAAAAGACTGACGACTCCATATTAAAAGAGTTTATAAAAGAGAGGAAATCACGTCTGACGCAGGACATGTTTACGCGTTTATTCTGCAATCACAATTCACTTGAAAATCACTGCATCCAACGAGTTTTACAATTCTTCAAGTCCTATGTACTAAGTTTGTACAATTTTTAATGTCTCCAACACATACTATCATTTGAACTAGCACCTATTTTGACACAACTTTTCCAGCAGTCATTAGATCAGGGTGAGTTACCAGATGACTGGAAATCCGCAAATGTAGCACCAGTCTTTAAAAAGGGCAAAAGATCACTTGCGAATAACTATAGGCCAATATCATTAACATGCATAACTTGTAAAGTCCTGGAACACGTTATTTGCCACCATATTTGGGAACACTTAGAAGATCATAATATCCTAACTGATTTCCAGCATGGTTTTCGTAAACGTAGGAACTGCGAAACCCAGCTTATAGTTGCTTTACATGACCTAGTGAGTGCAGTTAATAATGGTAACCAGGTTGATGCCTTTATATTGGATTTTTCCAAGGCTTTCGATCGGGTACCACACGAAAGATTGCTGTATAAGTTAGGTCATTATGGTATAAGAGGTGACATGCTGGCCTGGATTAGAGTGTTCCTTACTCAAAGAACACAGAAAGTGACCTTGGAGGGTGTCGCTTCTGGTCAGCGTGATGTAACTTCTGGTGTCCCACAAGGCACAGTGTTGGGACCGCTGTTATTCCTCTTATACATTAATGACCTACCTCATTGCATCTCATCAACAACACGTTTATTTGCAGACGATTGTCTGTTGTATCGTACCATATCTGGCCCGGATGATAGTTTACATCTTCAGGGGGATTTAGATGCCTTGTCTAAATGGGAAAAAGATTGGCAGATGCAATTCAATGTGGAAAAATGTTATACGATTTGCTTTTCCACAAAGAATGTTACCAGTACATCATACACCTTGAACCATAATACATTAGATAGGGTCCACCATCACTCATACCTAGGCGTTATACTTTCCGAGGATCTAAAATGGGCTAATCACATTTCACACGTAACTACAAGTGCTAAACAAACCCTCGGAGTTATCAAGAGAAACTTTAGACATACATCTGCAGTTTGTAAATCCAAACTTTATTGTAGCCTAGTTAGACCTAAACTAGAATACGCAAATTCTGCGTGGTATCCATACTTACAAAAAGATAAGTACAAATTAGATATGATACAACGTTCCGCTGCCAGGTCTTGTTTTAATAATTACTCTAGAGAACCAGGTGTCGTGACAAATATGTTAAAGGAGTTAGAGTGGCCATCTCTTGAGAGTAGGAGGAGGCTCTCTCGATTGACAATGTTCCACCGTATTGTGTATGGAAGCATTGATATCGAGAAGGACTCGTATTTGACCCCAGTGCCTCGTACCTCAAGAAATGGTAACTCATTATTATTTTTAAGACCTCATTCGAATTGTAACCAACATAACAACAGCTTTTTCCCATGGTCAACTCGAGAGTGGAATAAGCTTCCCGGCACTGTAACTAACATTCAAGTCCTCATTAATTATTCACGAGGTATTCAGCCAATCCAATGGTCTGATTTTAATCCCTTGAGGACACTGGATACCTGGTCTAGTCCTCCTAGCAGTAACTGGAAAAGTTTCTAGTTACTGGAACAAGTTGTTCCAGTAACTGGAAATTTTTCCAGTTACTACGAATAAATTATTGAAAAACATCATGGCATGCATAATTACTCTTTTATTGATCAGATTAAACAATTTCCTTTCAAATTCCATTCATTATCATTATGAGGTGGATACACCTCTTTTACTAAGTTAGATTATCATCCAAGTGCATTATTTTCTCGATATTTTTTAGTTTTCCTTGCAAAATACTAAACTACCAGCAACTTTTATTTGTCTTTGATTCCTCCCGAATAATTAATGAGGAGTTGAAGTCGTTCAAAGTCCTCCAATTTCGGACTGGACGGGGATTTCAAGTCCTTGCAATTAGTTCCAGTCCTCGGCTGCGCCTCGGACTGGAACAAATTGCGCGGACTTGAAATCCCCGTCCAGTCCTCATTGTCGGACTTTAAACATTACTTAATGACATTAACAAATTTAAGACCGCTGTAAACCAACATTTTATTGAATTAGGGGAATGATTTTAACCTAATTTTTTTTATTATATTATTATTATTTTTTAATATAAATTGTAGTATTGTTACTTAATTTATTTATTTTTTATTATTGTAATTTGGATTTTTTTTATTTATACTGATGTGATACGGATATACCGTTTTATCAGTCAATAAAGTAGAAGTAGAAGTACCGTACACAAGTACTGAGCGTGAATACTCAACTCTAGAGATATAAACATCTGAACTTTATCCCCGTAAATTTCGGCTTTTAATATTAAAGAGTTTCTCAATGATGTTAATTGGCGTTTGTTCTTGAGAATTAATTTCACACTTGGAGTTTTAGTTTAAAGAATTTCAATGTGTTTTGAAAGTTTACGCGGAATCGAACCTACGCTCATGAAAGGGTAAACACGCAAATAAATGAATAATATTGAATTTTAATCAGATGACGTCACGGACACGGCGTGTTGACCGCGCGCCCAGCCTTTAGTGGAGGGAGGCTTTGGAGAAACGACACCCCAACGGCTGAAACCGAGCCTAGAAGTTTAGTCGCTCAAAAAATAATGAAAACATTTTTATTTTAAAATTTCGGCATTTTTTCTCTACCTTTTAAGGCCTAAGCTTTAAAAAAAAGCATAATTGGCCAGGGCTTATATGCACTTTAACATTGATAGGTGCATAAATACATCGAAAGCATTCCAATAAGTTTTACTTCCGATTACGAAAACGAGGCTCCAGGTGGTTCGAAATCCAAGATGGCGGACAACTGCACAGCCAACCTCGTGCCCAGGGTCTTCTCGGTCAGGTCCAAGAAGGCGGCTGGTGCGGACACTTTGGGAGAGACTTTGGGTGAACCAGCCACGGAGATTTTCTTTTAATTTATTTGGAATAAGTTCTGAAATTCGGTCATAACATTACATTAATTATTGCATTCCAATCATATTTGTGAAATTACAAGACTCGCTAAAATAGGCCATATTACTGACTCACTAAATGCAATTACAATACTAGAGTGTTCTATGATATATTAGAAATCAAGTTTGTGTACCTGAAGGGTGGATCTCCGGTGGTTGCGACGTTTTATGGCTTTTCTTTGACTGTACTTATTATCTCGCTTGACTCTTGACTAATCTCGTGATCTGGCGTGGACGCCGTAATCCGATCCTTACATATATTATTTACTTGGAGCTACGTTATCATTAAGAAATCACGTCACTAATCAAATATTAAATCAACTAATATAACAAACTATGTCAATGTTCGTATCATAACAAATTGTCCACAACAAAACCGTCCGGGACCGCCAACTTCGGCGCTGCGAAATTCGTGGGTTGCTCACTCCGCCTCGCTGATGACGCAGCACCTTTGGACTGAACGCTGATATTCGCCTGACTTGGTCTTGACGCTGACGTTTCGTACAATACCGTCGGGTCCGGGGTAAGTCGCCATCACACGTCTCAGATCCCACTTGCCTCTCGGCGCGTTGTAATCCACTAATAGGACGACATCTCCAATTTGCATTTAGCGGCCTTCTCTCTGCCACTTGGCACGACCTCGACTGATCTGAGTTGGCACGTACTCTCGTATAAACCGTCGCCAGAAATTGTTGACCAACGTCTGGACAAACTGGAAGCGCTTCCTTGGGTTCTTCGTATCTTCATATGGACCGTGAGGTACATCTGCAGAAGCTCTGCCTAAGAGGAGATGGTTAGGAGTCGAGGGTCTTGGGTCATTGGTGTCGTCAGACATGTAGCTGATGGGGCGACTGTTTATGACGGACTTTTCTTCTGCGAACACCGTCGCCGTCTCGTTCCACGACAGTGTTTGGTTTCCTATTGCAACGCGCAGCCCGCGCTTCGCCTGCTTTACCATGCTCTCGTATAAACCCCCTTGATGAGGGCTCAACGGGGTATTGAAGATCCATCTGATCTGGTGTAGCATAGCAAAATCCTGTAGATGTCTTCTACCGTCTTCGACAAGCTTTCGCAGCTCTACTTCGGCTCCGACAAACGAACTACCATTGTCTGAGATGATCGTGTCCGGCCATCCGTGGTTTGCGGCAAAGCGTCGTAATGCTTGCAGAAAGGCTTCACTCGAGGATCTTTCGACTATTTCAAGGTGAATAGCTCTTGTGGTTGCGCATGTGAACACACAACCCCACGCTTTGGTAGTGTTGTTCCTTCCGTACTTTAGGTGAAATGGCCCGAAGTGGTCGACTCCGGTTACTGTGAAAGGCGGAGACATCAACTTCAGTCTCTCTGATGGCAGATCCGCCATAAGTGTGACATGCTGTGGCTGGCGTAGCTTCCGGCAATTGGTGCAATCTCGTGTCAATGTCTTGGCCAAGGTTCTCCCTCGAAGTATCCAATATTTCGCCCTTGACTCACAGAGGGTTCTCTCTCGTCCGGCGTGGCTGACTTTCTTGTGTGCTGATCTCATTATGAGTAACGAGATGTGGCTCATTGGAGGGAGAAGAGCGAGATGTACTTGATCGTAGGGTAACTGAGATCTGTTTAATCTACTGCCTACTCTGATGATGCCATCTTGATCGGCAAAGGGTGACAAGTTTGGGTAATCTGCAATCTTGAGATCACGTTGAGACTCTCGAACCCAGTATTCTTCTGCGGCTACTACTTCACCTGATTTCTGCCGGATCCTTGAGATGACACTTCAGGTTGTTAACGAATCGCAAGCAGAATGCTGTAACTCTCGTCAATTTGCCCCAGCTTGAGAAAGCTGATGGATCTAGGAGCGCTGTAGTCTGGATGAAATCAGCCATTGCGCTAACTGGCTTCTTCTTGATCTCGGGGTCTTCCGCTTCTTCTTGGGATACCTTTGCGACCTTCTCGATCGGCCAATCTACCTTGGACTCTTTGAGGAAGAGTGGCCCATTCATCCAACGCCCCGTGGTCAGCTTTTCAACTGATATTCCTCGACTCAAGTCATCCGCTGGGTTCTGATCAGTCGGTACGTGTCTCCAGCAGCTTGGGAATCGTCGTCTGGCGTATTGGCGCTATCCTGGCTTTCGCTGCTACCACATGGACCTCTGGAACTTGTGTCGTCGGCCACAAGAGATAAGCGACCGCGCCATACGCTGCTCCGCTTGCGTCTGCAAAGAAATGCAGCTCTGGTAAACCTGATGCGTTACGGGGCTTGAGGCACCTCGGAAACTGGACACCCTTAAGACTTTGGATCTCCTCAAGAAGCTTCAGCCACGTGGCGCTTGCTTCGTCGGGAAGGGGGTCGTCCCAGTCAAACTGCTTGGCTTTCCAGATGCCGTGAAGAGCGATTCTCGCCTTGATGGTGACAGGGGACACTAGGCCAAGGGGGTCGTATAGTCTTGAAATACTGGACAGAACTGATCTTTTCGTGAATTGCTGTAGCTTTACTTCCTTCGAGGCGAAACCGATTGCGTCGGTTCGTGGATTCCATCCCACCCCGAGTGTCTTCATATCTTCCTCGCCATCTAGATTGACGGTGGGCGTCCCTGAAGTCTGTTCCTCGTCAGTCTCGTACTCATCGGGTGTAGGTGATAGCTTGTTGCGCACATCTTCTGAGCATATCCATTCTTTAATCTTAAAGGACCCTGTTGCGAGTACTTTGTCTAGTTTGTTGATGCTCTGGGCTGCTAACTAGTACTCGGTACTTGAACACGAGAACATTGGATCATCCATGTATCTGTCTCACTGAAGAACTGTAGCCGCGTGCGGATTATCTTCTCGGTTTTCTTCTGCCATCCTCAGCATTACAAAGCTCGCCATGCTTCGGCTTATCGTTGAAGGTAACCCTCTGTAGGGCGTAGACGGTTGGCGGTCGGGACACATCTAGGTTACTCCAGAGAAATCGATGGACGTGTGTATCGTCTTCGGGGAGGAGTATCTGTAAAATCATCTTAGATATATCTCCCACACAGGCGATCGGTTCTTCTCGAAAGCGTAACAGGACGCCTAACAGGTTGCCAATGAGACCAGGACCCTTGTGTAGACAGGAATTCAGGGACACGCCTTGATACGGACTTGCTGGATCGAACACTATTCTCAGGGGGGTGCTCTTCTTATCTGGCCTGTAGATCCCGTGGTGTGGTAAATAGTAGACTGGCTTGGTGTCTTTCTTCAATTCTTCTTCCGTTAAGGGCCGCGCCCATCCGTTGTTTTGATACTGCATAATGGCGTTGTCGTACATCGCGCTCCTTTTCTCGTCTTTGAGGAGACTCTTCTCTAGCGTTCACAATCGATTCTCGGCTGCTGGACGGTTGTCGGGTAGAGAAGCCTTGTCTTTCTTCCATGGAAGCCCGATCATGTAACGGTCATCACCCGCGTGTCATCCGGCGACATCGATATCTTAGGACAGGAGCAGTCGGCTGCTTGAACGCCGAGTGTCTCGAATTGGTAAAACGTCTCCATGTCGATTCGCTGCACAAAAGTTGATGGAACAGAGTGCCGATGTTCCCCGCCCATGGTCCGATCCGATCACGTACCATCCGAGCTTGGTTTTCTTGGCCATGGGCTCGAACGGCTTGTCCTGGCGCGTTTCCTCCTCGGCGTGCAGGTGACTGTAATGGACTCCAAGAATTAAATCGATAGAGCTTGCGGTGTGTAATAATTCAACGTCACGGAGATAAGGTAACGAGTCGAGCCATTGGCGGTCTAGTTCTTGCACATTGTGAATGGTCTTGTTAATCTTGAACTCTTCGCTTCCATTCATCGGTGTCACCCAGAAGTGGACTCTTCTACTCTCGGATTGTTCAACTCTCTCGCCTCCAACAACTGCGAGATCTATTCGTTCTTTCCTGCCCTGCAGCCCAAGTTGCCTAGTAAAATGCGTCCGTATGACTGTCGTTCCCGCGCCGCTGTCTATCAAAACGTTACTTTCGCGAATCCGCCTATTCGGTGCCCTGAACCGTACCCTAACTACCGGCATCATGCTGCTCCGGTCTAGGATCGACGCCAGGTCGCTAGCCGATGCAGGCGGGGGTGGATCAGCATGGAGGAGGGGATGATGGGAGTATGGACAGTCGCCTTTCTCGCACTTCTTCGATATGCAGTCCCTTATTGAATGGCCTCGGTTAAGACACGCGTAACAAAGGCTCGCCTTCTTGAACAAGTCTAATCTCTCTAGGACGGTTGCTTGGGCTACTTTAGGACATTTTGGAACCATGTAGTTTTCTTCTTCACACACAAAGCACGTCAAGGGAGGCCTAGTTTGGTCGGGCTGTGCAGAAAATATACCTCTCTGGCTTGTGTTCCTTTGGCTTCTATTGATGTCGCCAAAACCCGGGTCAAATTCCGCTTTCACTCGTTTCCTTATGAAGTCGCAGATGTGGCTAATGGTTAGTACTTGTCCCTTCTCTCTGATATCTGTCACAACAAGCCGCCATCTGTCGACCAGATGATCCGGTAGACACATGATTATATTCCTCAAGTTCTCGTTTGCGTTGATATCGGCGGAATATCCGATCCTTTTCATCGTCGCCGTGCAGTTCATGAGGTCGATAGAGAACTCGCGAAGCCTCAGCCTGTCATTTTTACCGATCCGATTTCCCTTGGTCACGCTATTGACAAGTGCGCGCGCTATTATGCTAGGCTGTCCAAATCGTTCTTTAAGCATTTTTAGAGCTTTGGCTTACATAATGCCTTTGGAACCTAAGCCAAAAATAGATCTCTCTGCATCTCCGGTGACGTGCATTTTGAGCTGGATCATGCGCATATCGTTGGTGAGGTGGATTTAGTCATGTATGTGGATCTTAAAACGATCAATAAAATCTGCGTATTCCAAAGGATTGCCGTCGAACTTGGTCAATGTCACGCTTGGAATGTCTTTCTCGGCTTCTAATTTATAAAGTGCATCGGCAATAGACAATTCGGCTGTGGCTGTTGGGTTTATTTTCGTTTCCTCGAATTCCTTTAGCTGGTCTATCCAAACATTGAAAGCTGGGCTAAAGGAGACGGCTCCTGGATAGGTGTTTTGGGAGGGAAATGGTTACGGTTGGATATTCTCTGGAGATTCTAAATTGGGATGTGATTGCTGAGGTGTTGACAAGTTGGGGTTTGATTGCTGAGGTGTTGACACATCTTGAATAGGAGTTGTTTCGTTATCAATAATATGTTCGTTGTTTGGCGTTTGGTTATCACTACCTGGTTTCGGAATATTCTGTATATACTCTTCGACTTTCTCTTCAAGACCGTACACGTCGTTTGTCAGATCGTTCTCCCACTTATCTAGGATTTCGTGACCTCCCTCTCCGACATATTCATATAAACCGCTGTGAATTTCGCCAGCGCTATCGAAATCCTTCCTTAAACCCTCTAATTCCTTCTCTAATCTTCTAGTATTCGTTTCTCCTTTCGCAATGGACTCATTAATTCTCTTGATGGAGCGCGTTATTTTGCTCCGTAGATTCTTTCTCTGGCCTCTCAGCTTTGCCTCAATTTCAACCTCTTCGGATGGCGAGGCTTCACCTTTGTCTCCCATTACAAGCGTAAACCAAATGTCTGTAGCCTACTAATAATTCGGCGCTTCTATGCTTAATCCTTCAGAAGTTTTGGTGGGGACACCAAAACCCAGTGATGCACTTCATCTATTGCTCTACCTACACAACGGGTTTTAAGGTTATTTAAAATCGTTTTATTGATACAATTTGAGCAATCGAATCTATATACAAGTTCATCTCTCTGGACTCGGTCCGTTTGGCCGATAAAAAGCATTGTTAGGACAACCCTTGCGTCATAATCGATGAGCCAATCAGAATACGTGACAGTTCAGCGTTTACCAGGGTCTTCTCTCGGAGTAGCCGCCATCTTGGATCTGACAGAGAAGACCCTGGGGACGAGGTTGCTGCAATGCCTCGGCAAGAAAGTACCTTCGATATGTTATTCGGTTAATCATAACTGTGTTTGGTTTTAGAATCACTGTATTTATGACCAGGTGTAGTCTGCATTATTTTAGTATAATGCTTAGCGCACAAAAAAGTGATCTATTCTCACCGATCTTCCCTTCACTCTTTAAGCTATGGGAGAGAAAACGTTGGTTGCCTTCAGGAAAGATGTCAAAAGAGGGAGTGGAGGGTGGGGAAAAACCTAAACTCTGAAGGTGAACCAAAAATACCGTAAGTAAGTAAGTAAGTAAAACTTTATTTATACACGCTTGCCCCGTCAACTATTAGATAAAAAGCTGGTTTCCACAAGGGGCGTGTGGTTACAAATTCATAAAAAATTAAACTATTAATTTAAAAGTTATACTGAAACTACATTAATACTAACGACTAATAATAATAACTACTATACATTAATAATAACTACTCTAATTTATTACTATAAAAACCTTTACTAAATAGAATCATGTAAAAGTGTGAGCATTAATTCTGCTAGTAAAGATAGATAGGGAGTCAGATTTTTGAATGGCTTCAGGAAGCGAATTCCATAATTTACCTCCGCTATATGAGAAGCTTTTCTTGAGATATTCCGTTTTTGGTAGTGGTAACTGCAGTGAGGCAGAGGAGCCCCTGAGGTTATATTGAGTTGTATTCTTCTTACTCGAGAACAGATCTGCAAGGCAACTCGGAGCTAAGCCATTGATCACTTTATACATTTGTTTTACTTTTGACTTTGCTCGTTGAGTTTCTAGAGTTTCCCAGCCTAAGGCATTTAAAGCCTCTATGGCAGGGGTATCGTTACTCATATTCATAATTAGTCTTGCAGACCTGTTCTGGAGTTTCTGAAGCCTATTAGAGTGACCTTGACCAAAGGTATCCCATACCTCACTACAGTAATTAAAATGAGGCTGAACTAATGCGTTGTATATGCTGACTAGAGTGGCTATTTCAACAAAATCTCGAATTCGTCTCATGGCTCCTATTCCTGAGCTGACTTTTTTGGCAACATTATCAATGTGCTTGTCCCAGGATAGATGTTGGTCTATTTCAACGCCAAGAACCCTACTATGGTAAACTTGTTTTAGAGTTTTATCATCAATCGTAATACACGGTTGAGATTGAAGGGTTCTAAGGTTATAATGCGAGCCAATTAACAAAAATTCCGTTTTTGCGACATTTAAGCTTAATTTGTTTGCTAATAGCCACTCCTTTACACATTCAAGGTCGTCGTTCATGGCCGTCTCAACTTCCTCTATAGTATTTCCAGATGTCGTTAGGTTTGTGTCATCTGCAAACAGCCGAGGAGAAGCCCGACTAAGACACTCTGGTAAATCATTTATATATAGAAGGAAGAAGAGTGGGCCAAGAATAGAGCCTTGGGGGATACCGCACGTAATCTGACTTTCCGAAGACACTGCTTCATTCAGCTGGCATTTTTGCTTGCGGTTAGTTAAGTATGATAGTATTAAGGATAAGGCATTGCCGGTGATACCATATAGTTCCAACTTGCGCAGTAAAACACTATGATTGACCGTATCAAATGCCTTTTTTAGATCCAGAAATACAACCAAATTAAACATTTTCCGATCCATGTTTACAAACCAGCTGTTTGTGCTATCCAAAAGAGCTGAAGCAGTTGAGTGATGTCTCCGAAAGCCAAACTGATGCTCAGAAAGTATACTATTTGATGTGAGATATTCATATAACTGTTCAAACATAATTTTTTCCATTATCTTACTAATTACAGGCAGAATGGAAATTGGTCTGTAATTATCCGCTGCGTTTTTTTCCCCTTTTTTAAAAAGAGGCAAGACCCTGGCTATTTTCCACTCGTCTGGGAAACAGCTCGAAATAATGGCATTGTTGAAAATATGTGTAAGTGCCGGGGAAATAGCAGGTGCTGCAATTTTTAACATTTTTCCAGATATTTTGTCAATGCCTGTTGCTTTAGAATTAGAGAGACTACTCAAGAGCTTGAGTATCTTTTCATTAGATATCTGCTTAAAGCGTGATATGTTAGATTGGCAAGGCTTTACAAACTGCTCAAACGTAGCGCTAGAGTCGGCCATTGAGTTGGCCAAATTTGGGCCAATATTGGAAAAATAAGTATTGAAAGCTTCCACTATTTCATCAGGAGAATTAATTTTAGTATCGTTGACCTTGAGTTCGTTTACAACAGTTTTACTGGAAGTGCGCCCAAGCAGATCATTAATTGTTTTCCAGGCCTCTTTAGGATTATTGTGTTGCTTAGCAATCTTGTTGCGATAATAGTTGGACTTGGCCTGACGCAAAGCAATGTTAACCTCATTTCTGGATGCTTTGTAGTCATCCCAATCGGAACATAATTTGGTCACCATTGCCTTGCGTTTGTTTTTATCTCTCGTAATAATTAATTCTTTTATCTCTCTGGTCAGCCATGGGACATTAAACGATCTTTTTCTTTTGGATTGTACTGGGGCATGCTTGTCTAACACGTCTAAGAATATATCTTTCCACGCGGCCCACATCGTGTCTGTGTCAGGACTTAAGACAATTTGTTCCCAGGGCTGAGCAAAAAGGTCTTCAACAAAACATTTCTGGTTAAACCTTTTCATGTTTCGTATTTCAATTGTTTTGGCCTTGATGCGCGTACTTTTATAAGGATTTATCTTTCTTATCCCATAAATTAAACTATGGTCACTTATTCCCAAGTGTATTACGCCTGAGGAATTGATTTTGTCTGTAGATGAAGTTACAAAGTGATCAATGAGACTTTTTGATTGAGGTGTTATGCGCGTGGCTTCAGTTATCAATTGAGAGAGTTGATATGTCTCGTAAATTGCTTTAAGTCTTTTGGCTTGACAATCAGAATTTTTCTTTAGCAAACAACAATTCATGTCCCCAAGGATCACGTGCTCTTTGTTTTCATCATCTACTGTCTTAATCATTTTTTCAAAACTAGTAAAAAATTCGCACGGAGTGTTGGGCGCTCGATAAATAGCGCTGACAATAAATGGTCGGCTATTTGGCTTGCAAATTTCCAGGGAAACACCCTCAATATCAACAGGAATTATCTCATTTCTAATTCGGTAGTTAATGGAGCTTCGAAGAAAAATACAAACACCACCGCCAGTCCTTGATCGGTCTTTCCTTATGATATTATATCCACGGATTCCTACCTCGCCATCCGAAATCGAAGAATCAAGCCTAGTTTCACATAAGCCAATAAGATCGAACGACTGAAATAATTTGGATATACGAATTTCATCGACGTGTTTTAGGAGGCTTACAATATTAAGAAAAGCCATTTTAAACCCCCTTGCTTTTGGGCCATTAGGAATAAAGCTTTCATCAGATAATGTAATATCTTTAGAAATTAAGCTAGGTTCGGATGGTGAATTTATGCTCACACTTTTGGCCGATCAATTATTAATAAGAGAATTAAAATTGTTCTGCAAAGCTATACTACCTGCGGGGTTTAAGTGTATGCCTTTCGCGTTGAGGTGAAATGCTTTGATATTAGAGTTTGCGGCAAAGTGAAGAGAAGACCAATAGCAAATATACCTACGGTCAAGCCATAGCTAGTCTCCCGACTCCTCGTGTGAAGTGAGATTAATTGATATGCACGATAGCTTATATACTCGGGAAGACCGCTGAAAATAGTGATCTATTCTCACCGATCTTCCCTTCACTCTTTAAGCTATGGGAGAGAAAACGTTGGTTGTAGTACATGGCTAGCGGTAATTTATTTCTTGAGGTAGCTAGCGCACTAAGTACAAAGCATATCCTCCCAATCTCAAATAATTAAGGAAATAAAATTATGAAGTGTGTGTAGATGGAAAAGCACAAACAAATTGCTTGAGTGCGTTCATGTCAAGGTACTGATCGGTGGCCGAAGACTGCAATGGGTCTATGGCGGCCAAGGAGCTTGACGGACCATCAAACCGGAGGACTTGAACAAACTTCATATAATAATTGGTAGTACGAGGCCTATGCCATCCTACGTGGGACATAATGTCAGCAAGAGATGACCTGTCAGGGCGAGCATAATGGCACAGCCCGATTGAAAGCTGTGAAGCGTCTCCCCTTCATCGATGTTCCCTTCCTTGAGATAAGAGCGCAGCCTGGACTCAGCAGTAGAGCTAGCAAGAGGAGCATTGGTGACCAAGCCCCTGTGGTCTGTTGGTCGAAAGAGAAAACCAGTAGAAAGATCTAGGCCTAGCGCATGTGCCATGGCGATATAGTTTTCGATTGCACTATAATGGGGCAAATATCAAGGTTTGGGTGTCGACGAACACCGAAGAGATTGGAGGTACCATATCGTAAAGTCTTTCCCCAAACGTGGTTAACAGGGAATCTAACAATCTCCTGGATCTTTAACTGGCCCAGATCACCAGCCCGATCTCCACTGAAAAACAGTAATTTAAAATAGGCCTGGTTTCTACCGACAATGATTAAATGTGTGCGGCGCAACGGAGTTACGGCTAAATTATTGTCGAAAACACAGGACAAATGGAGTAATTTCTGCATAAACAAGGGGGTGGTTTGTTTGGGAACCACTTGGGCTTGAAGCTGTTCACACGTTACAGACTTAAGGTAACGCTTCACCTCTGGGTCACCAGCTGGATTTCCAATATTAAGCCTAGCATCCCAGTCTCCCTTACACCCTGCCCCTTGAATTAAAGATAACTCTTAATTTCCCAATGTACGAGTCCACTGTATTGTATGACAAGCGGGTAGGGCATGTGCAAGATGCAGAGCCACGTTGACCCTGGGACGAACATTCGGATGAATGAACCTTGGTTTTTCACTTAGTGTCTTTCCAAACTAGGAAGCGGCACACATCCTTAGGAGTAGCTGTAAAAATACTTTTGCTTCCAGGCAGTGAATGTAGGAACGACTCAAGCTCGAACCACAATGATGACTTTTGTTTGGCGTAAGGGGTCGAATTAGCGGATGCATTGAGAGCTGAGAGACGCGCATCTAACGTGGTTAAACTAAACTCAGAGGGCTGAAAATGGGTAGGATTCTGGACTTTCCGCTGATTCCACACATTTGGCAGAAATGGAAGGCACTGTCATTGGGATGGCTGCACTGGGGGCAACCGATCAACGGCCGGTACGTGAAGACGAGTAACATAGGGAAGCGCCTATAACAAATATTTTATTGTCACTTTTACAATTACACATGCTGCTAATTGCAGACAAAACTTGTACTAGCATGAAATTAAATTACAGACAAGTTGATATCGCGTTGCTAGGGGAGTACATGGAGGGAGAAATAATTAGAGTCCTTGCATATCCCTGCCGTTGTAGAAACTAATATCCGAATGGGGAATCAAAGACGGAAGACCCAAAGGTCCCAGGGAAGCTTCCAAGAGGAAGAAAAATCCTTGCTGGAAGGGACTAAAACAGCACCTATCACACCTTGTTTGGCAAGCAGTAGAGAGCGGGTGGAACGCGCCCTAAGGACTGGCCACCAAAATTGACGAGGCTTTACATCAGGTACAACAAGGGTGCATGACAAAGAATGACAGGCTAGAAACCGCAGAACTTGAGAGATTAACACAATTGGAGGGAAAACGTAAGTGTTTTCGAAGAGAGCTTTTTGAGCATCCGAGTGATCAGGGTGTTGCGCAAAAATGTTCACACCACGTGCGCCTTAATTGCACAATGTAAGGAGCAAAGAATGGTAAAGGAGAACCTTGGCGATCGCATTGGACGTTAGAGGGCAAAGCCATTAGGTCCACTGTGTGACCACAATCGCCCCCAAACAGGTCCTGAAGCAGATCCCATAGATGAGGGGCTAGCTTCGAATCCTGTAAGCTTAAGCGTCTGGATGGAGCGTCGGCTGGGTTACAAGAGGACGGCAAAAGGATGAAGTTAAGAGAAGCATTATATTGCAGCGTGGCCCAAAAGATAAACTTCAGTGCCAATGCCAGCTGAGGTGAGCGGGAACCTTGTTTGTTCCAGGCATGCAAACTTTGGCTGTCTGTATACACATCGACCCAACAATTACGCACCCAATTGGAATACGTAACTAGCACATTGGCAATAGCTTGTGCCTCCTTAACATTAATTGACACACCTTTATCTTTGTGTGTCCAGTAATCACAGGTAGAAAGGCAAATAGAGTCAGGGCTCAGGACCCCACCCCAGGCAAAAGACGAGGCGTCAGAGCACAGTACAATATGCGATTGTTTTTCCTCGCGCCAAGTTTTCAGGAAGCCATGTTTTCAGGAAGCGCCAGTGTTCTATTTCCTCACGCAAGGCCCAGGTAATCGCGACGGGGCGCGGGGATTTTGAGGCTTTTGACATAGCGTGATTCATCTCACATATAAATAAGCGAGCTCCTGGGACTGCTAGAGCATTTGCCAGCCAATTTCTGAAGCTGGAGAAGTGAGATCGTGTCGTTTTGCAGAATTTCGTCAATCAAAACTAACAGCTTTTCCTTTTTCTTGCTGGTAAGGCAGAAAGCTTGCAAAGAAGAGTCGGATATGAAACCTAAATAAGGGACTCTTCTGGAAGGCGTAAGTATAGACTTTTCAATGCCAAGTGTGTAACCCAGCTTAACAAGAAAATAACACCAAGAAAATTGCAGAACGCGCGAGTTGAAGATCTGGGCAGATAACGCGTCGTAGCCTAGGGGTGGTCTCCGTAGAACTGGGAAGGAGCAACTGGCCTGTATGGCGATCGTCTATATAAAGAGTGCACGGGATACCTAGAGTTCGGAATAAATGGGAGGCAAGTAGGCATGCATGTGGAGTGGTACACATAGGCGGAGAGTTTCCATCCGAATGGGATGGAGTTGCTTACAAAAAAATAACCCGCCCATTGAGAACCTAAGAAAACACGGCTTTCTTCGGACAGAAACTGATGTGGTAATACCCAGACTTATCATCACAGACGGTCTGAAATGAGTCTGGGGTTACTAGACGCGTTAGCATAAGCAAATTATCGAAATGAAAAGGCTTATTTACTATCCAAAGATTAAGGAAGCGATCATCATTACAAAGACGTGGCTTTTGCGGTTCCACAGTTAGTGGTACTGAACAAGATGTGGGGGTTGAACTTGGTTGACTTTTCCCCATAGCGAAATAGCGCCGGATGCCAGCCTATTCAAAATAGCCGAATTTAACAAATGGTTTACATGATGGATGGTTATACAATATTGTTTCTGGGGGGATGTCGACTCCTTTATAGCTTCCCTTAAAGTGCTGGAAATACTTGTACACGTCGACTTTGTTTTCAACCCAATTGAGAACTTCAGAAGCCTGGGAAAAACTCTCAGGACCAGAAAACACTTGTTTCCAGGCATCAACGTTCCGATGCAAGCTCCCTGCTACAAAGGAATCGGGATCACGTAAGGCAAGGTTGGATATATTCCCAAAAGCTCGCCCAAAAATGACGTGAGCGATGTGATCAGGCAATATATGGGAATTCTGAGCTGCCACTCCCTGGGCTGACAGAGGAGCGCCGTCGATCGAAGGAAACCCATTTCTCTTGAGTAACTTCAACATTGTGTGGATCAAAGCCAGTGTCCAATTCCCATTGTGGGGTATTATAAACTTTAGTGCGCTTTGGGTGCCTGAACTGGCGAAAAGAGAAAAGAAAACAATAAGGGAAGGAGCTGACTTAAACTCTAACATTATTCCTTAATGCGAGACGAGGATCGAGACGGTGATATAATAGCGTTGTCGAAAATGAAGCCCAGGGAGTGACAGCCTTGGCGCTCGGTGATCCGAGAGGGTGCTTTAGAGACCCCTCCAAGCAATGTCACTAAACTTAAGGGAAATAACAGGAAACTAAGGGAACCCAGTACTTACAAAACAATGCTACTTTAACAAATTATGCTTTTCTTGCAACCGGAGTCTTTTCTTGTCTCATAAACAAGCGAGCGAGCCGCTGGCTGATTCGAGGCATCGTTTCATGGCTAGAACTTAGGATTATACATCATAATTTGATCATTATCTTTACTTACTATTCCATCCATTCCATAATCAATGAGAGTTAGAGAATTCAACGCGTAAATCCCACACAAAGAGTTGTAAAGACTCGCAGTTATTTGGTCCGGCACTTCTCTCAGCTCTGGAAGTATATTTGATTGACTCACGTGCTCATAAAACGGATATATTGGGTTTCCTGTGCCTTGCGGTCAGAAATATTGTGGTTGGGTTCCCTGTATGCAATTATCCAAAATGGCGGACGATAAAAGCAATAGCGATAATAAGCGATTAGCCTGAAATACAGCCGCCTCCCCAGATCGTTCCAGGGTCCACTAAGCAGTAGCCTTTTTTCAGTGGCTCATGTTTATTCCTGGAAATGTTTTGCAACGCGAGTGTTTTCACTGAGCAAAAATATGGCGATGTGTTCGTGGCCGTTGCAGTAATCGGGGCTAAAAGGAAACACGTCCATGGATTGGAGGTAAGTTCATAACGAAACTCGGATTGAGTGTAATCCCTAACATTGCTGAAATTCTGCTTTTTTCGAATTTTGGGCATCTTAGGGGTCTTAGGGGGTCTTAGTGGTCTTCGTTTTGGAGTCTTAGTTTTCCGAACACCCAGTCGGTTTGTGCAGTGAACCGTAGCAGCACGTATTATGCAAATGTCTGTCACGAATCTATCCTGTCACGCGCGCTTGTAAAACTTATAAAAGGGTCGGAAGTCAGACTATTCAGTTATATTGTCTAGTTTTAATTTCTCTGATATTCACTGATGAAATTATACTAAGGGTGTGTTCCTTTGGGAGAAATCCAAATCCGGATTTCGGATCCAAGATCACTCAGATCATGGGTCCAAAGGAACGGCAATGTGCGAGAAAGGATTAGTTACCACAGTAACGCCATATATACTCGATTTCAACATGGCGCAAATCAATACAATTTTATTCTCTTGGACTAAATAATTCATGATCAGATGAATCCTTTCTTGTTTTGGATTCACCGGATCACAAATCCGTTTTCGGATTCGGCCAAAGGAACACAAAATCCGTTTTCGGATTCATAATCCGGATTTGGATTCGCCCAAAGGAACACACCCTAAAACAATTATTCACTTCAGTCTCAGTGACTATTGATGAATATTTTTCTCGATTTCGTCTAGGTAACTATTCACCAATAGTCACTTCGACTTCAGTGAAAAATTGTTAAATAGTAAAACACTGAATTTCTAAGTATGTCATATCTTTCTCTTTCATATCTTTACGTACTCAGTACATTTGATATGACAGATCTACAGTGATACTATGTGACATGTAGCTGATTCCACTTAGCTGGAATACTCTTTGCTGCCTTACTAGTGTCTAAGTTGTACACCACTTCGCGGCTAATGCATCAGTCAATTCCAGCAATGCCCATCCCCTCCCCGGGACAACCCCCGGGCATTAGTCATTTTCGTAATTTTTTCCCAAATTCCCCACGGTGGGGACAAGCAAGGTGTTCAAATGCCCCACAGTGGAGCCAAAGAAGTAAGGAAAATGCCCCACCCCCGGGCACATCCATAACGATATACTGCCCAAGTTTAATTCCATGCAAATGTACAAGGCGCAGAGAAGTGCTACTTCTCTATCTATTCATCGATAGTTTCCGTTACGGTTTTGTAGATCCGCCATCTTGTTTTGTATTTGTATTTATACTCACTGCTGTATCAGTGATTATGCTATTGAGCTGCCTGGAACAAAATGGTATTAATTTACATAGTTTATATTTCATTCCTATAAATAATCATTCGCACCGCGGTTAACGTTATACAATAAGCGCTTATTAAAACCACATGACAGAATTTTATAATAATAGTGTGACTTCTGTTCGTCCGGTGGACAGCAGCAAACAGTGTATATTTGTAAACAAACTACTTGATATCGTTTCCAACTCGGACCAGCAGAGCTTGGGCCCCGAGTGCCTCCTGAATTAACATTTTAGCGTAGCGTAGAGTTAAGAATACAGGATTGCAGATCAGTGTTAGATGGGCGGTGAACGTACGAGAACTGCTATTTTCAAGCTATATTGTAAAAATTAAACATCCATAGGTTTCCCGGCTTTTTCGTGTCCTAGCGTATACAAATAACGTGGACAAGACGGTATAAACTGCAGGTTTCTAGGTTTAGAGAAATAGATAGAATCCACAGGCAGCTGGAATAATTACAACAACTCAGATGTATTGGTTTCTTTTACTTGATACAGTATGACGTCGTTACCACGAGACCTGCAGTCTCTTTCCCAGAATAATTTTTGGCAGTGTCAAATGCCCCACCATATGCCCCGTGGTAGAATAATGCCCGACCCCCGGGCCGATATAAGGTTACAAATGCCCCACTCCCGGGATCTCAAAGTATGCAAATGCCCCACCATATCACGGGAGGGGGATGGGCATTGCTGGAATTGACTGATGCATAAATACAGGGATGGCTCCAACCTCTAGCTATAACCCTAACCCGAACCATAAAACATACCCTAACCGGTCAGCGAAAATACTGTTCCCAGGTATTATAAACGGCGAGGTTTTAGGGCTAAATTTCACAGGTAAACGAGTTTCACGAAAATGGCGAAGCCGTCACAACTTTAATAGCACGTATCCTCGCTCTAGAATTACCAATAATCAGTAAATGGCAAACACGCTTGGAATACCGATTATTGGTAATTCTTTGACAAATCCTAACCCGAACCACAAACCGAACCCTAACCATCGGATGAGTTCACGGGTAAACGACGGGTTCTCACTCACCTAGAGCTAGGGTTCACAGGTAAACAAGATGAGAGAAAAAAAATTGAGCGCAACTACTCGGGCTCGAACTCGTAACCGTTTGCGTGTAGTACTTGGTCGTCTACCGCCGTTCGGAATTTGACAATTGTTTATCTGCATCCTTGACTGGTTTTAAGAATGTCATTGTTTAATTTGCGTTCTAGAATTAGCGATTATTGATAATTGAAGAGCAAAAGCCAATTACTGATTATTGGTAATTCTAGAGCGAGGATATGTTGTTAATAGAGCACACAACCTCGTCCCCAGGGTCTGCTTGGTCAGATCCAAGATGGCGGCTACTCGGAGAGAAGACCCTGGTAAAGGCCGAACTATAACGTATTCTGATTGGCTCTTCGATTATAACGCAAGGGTTGTTCTAACAATGCTTTGTATTGGCCAAATGGACTGAGTCCAGAGAGATGAACTTGTATATATATTTGATTGCTCAAATTTTATCAAAAAAACGATTTTTGCGTTCGACGAAGGAGAACGCATCCTAATCTTGCGTTGGTCTCCCTGTGGTCACGTTGGTTCACGTTAGACCACAAGCGGGAAGCTGTCGAGATGCCGACGAATCTTGTGTCAACTTTTGCCTCGTTTTCATGCACGCAAATTTCGTAAGCGTTGCGTTCCCTGTGTCACGTGATGTCGGCGTGAACTTGCAAGCGAAGCAGTTTCTCGATCTTTGCACGTGCGACGGGAGTTGTGTGGGGACTCGATTCCTTTCCGTTTCAAACCTGGGTTCTTTCGGTAAGTATTTTGTCGCTCAAACACAATGTTAGATTAGAAAATCGTAGGAACATTTCATCAAAGCATGAGTAAACTGTGTACTATGTTTAGAGCACTTAGGAAAGCCGTTCTCTGGCCGAATCAAGTCAACTCACTCGATGTGCTGAACACAAACAATCTGCCCCAACGTTGTCACAAACTATAATGTATTGGATCGTTATTGTTGTGTTATTTGAAGCCTTCTAGTGAGCAAAAAAAAAATGGTTTGAGATACTCTGCCTCGTTATCTACACTTAACTACTTGATTTGTGTAGCTTGGGCTCAATTCAATAAATCGTTTACACCCCTACATTTAAAAACACCCTAACCGTTAACAACTGGTGCTCACTTATTTAGGGTGTTTAGAGCTAGTCACTAATTTAGGGTCTTTAGAGCTAGTCACTAGTTTGTTTTTACGGCTAAGTCACTAAACAACATATAAATATAATGCTACCCTACATTAAAAAAAAACACCTAAAAATTACTGTTTGGGAAAAAATAACCTAGGTTGGACACAAAATAACCTAGGTTGAAAACAATAACCTAGTTTGGACAAAAATAAACTAGGTTGAAAAAAAATTAACTAGTTTGGACAAAAATAAACTAGCTTGGACAAATTTAACCTGAAGTATTTTTTAAACTACAACATATATATTGGTACCGTCTGCAAAACAAGCTACGGTTGATGACGTAACGGCGTCCGGTAGGTCGTTGACAAACAGTAGGAACAACATTGGGCCCAATATGGACCCCTGTCGCACACCGGACGTCACAGGCTGCTCTTGAGATGTGGCCGCCATTACAGTGAGTCGCTCTCTATGATCACGTAGGTAACAACTAAACCAGTCAAACAACTAATGCCAGCGATGTTAAAACGGCGTAGCTTATTGAACAGAAGGGCGTGGCTAACCTTGTCAAACGCCTTAGACATGTCTAAATATATAATGTTAATTTGCTTGCCTGAGTCAAGTGGCGATCCAATGTAGTGTAAGACTGATGTTAGCTGAGTCACATACGACCTCCCTGGTAGAAACCCGTACTGCGCAGAGTTGATAAGGCGGTAGATATGGTACCTAATACCAAACATCACACAGCGTTCTAGAACTTTAGAGACAATGGGAGTAAGGAAATAGGTATGTAGTTTTCGTCCTTTCTTGAAGACTGGTACGATGTTAGCCAGTTTCCAGTCCTGTTGGAGCACGCCTTCTCTGAGGCACCTGTTAACTAGCAAAGCTAATGATGGAGATATCTGCTCTGCCGTTTCCTTCAAGAGACGTGCTGAAATGTCATCGGGCCCGCATGCTTTATTAACATCAAGCTGTTTCAGTAATGCTAATACTTCGTTAGTTGGGATTTCCAGATCTGAGAGAACAAGGCCGGGGACTTGGGGCCCCCGCCTAGGGTCGAATCTGGAGGGAGATCGACCGATTTGTTGGAAAAGACAGACGTGAAGTAAATTTGAACAATTCAGCAATCTTGCGCGGCGTCGAGGCCGATAGACGCTGTTCTCCTGGATTTTGGTCAGCAGTTGCCATTGACATGACGTCGGTAAAGCTAGATGTTTTGTTAGTGACCCTAAATATCGACTAAATTCTCTTGGGTTGAAGTTGTATATCAGAGTCCAGTGAACCAAAAATAATTGGCTCGGCTCACACGTATCATGCGCTTGGTCTTAGACCGCAGTTCCTTGAGATTATCTCTAAGATGACTGGTCGGAACCTTTTTTCACTTCTACCGGACCGCCTCCTTTTTGCTTAGACTGTGAATTATTTCCCTGGTCATCCAAGGCTGGGAATTTTTTCCTTTGATTTTTTTTGGTGGGAATGTAGTCGCACACAGCAAACAGGAAAGAGTCCTTCCATTGAAGCCAGTCTATGTTAATATCGCCACTGACTTGGATGAAATTAGATAGGTTTAGATTCTGTAGAGCAGATCTAAGCCCATCAAAGTCTCCCCGTCGGTAGTCAAAGACAGATATTTTAAGCTTGTGGAGTGCTTTGACAGATGTTTTCACGTTGAAAGTGACGGTGTTATGATCTGTTATTAAGCCGGCCTCATCCGGAGGTAGAATAGAATCAAGAGCCACTAGTTCTGGCACGATGGAGATTACAAGATCCAGCAAGTTCTCACCTCTTGTGGACGAGGTGACGAGCTGTGACAGAAAATAATGCTAGAACAGAGAAGATAGTGGTAGCAAAGTTGTCAGTTTATGATACTGCTGTAGAGTGTTATGATGTGCTAGTGGATCCAGGCAATGTATTTCATAGCGATGAAGGCCTGGCCGTGGCCAGATCTGTCTCAACAGTTAAGAAGGGACGGTGCTTCGTACAGGTCATTAATGTGACACACTCTGATTTGACATTGCATGAGAAGGGACAGACTATCCTACAGGACTCAGTATTGACTTGTCAGAGTCCAAGCTAAGAAAAGAGCAGAACGCCAAGGTAGAGGAGATGCTGTATGGGTACAATGATGTCTTTAGTAGGAAAAGCCGAGACTATGGGCATACTAGATTGCTTACTCACTCCATTAATACTGGGGATGCAGCCTCGGTTAAGAAAACACCATATATACTACCACACGCACACATGGATGCCGCTGAAAAGCAAGTGCATGAGATGGAAGAAGATGGGTTGATAGAACGTGCTCCCATAGTTATGGCTCGCAAGAAGGATGGTACTCTGAGGTTTTGTTACAGACTTTCGAGGTCTCAATACAGTCACTGTAAGTGATGTACACCCTTTTCATAGAATTGATGGTGCAATTGATAAGTTATCAGAATCAGTGTTCTACAAACTTGTTTTATATAAAGCTAGAGACCGAGGAATAACTCCTTCCTTGCACATATTTTAAAATTATATAAAGGAATACGAATCAATAGAACGCAAATGTGCCAAAAACTCGTGCACCCTACAGCTGCATATGGAGAAATGGGACAAGTTGCTAAGATAATTGAATCTTTTTTCTTTTTTTTTCTTTTCTATACGTCAAGTGTCAGAACAAAACTGGAGAACATTTTCTTTTAAATTGAAATAACTTGTTTATAGCCATATCACTTACTTTTCGTTTTTTCTTTCTTTTCACTACACATTATACATATATATTTAGATCAAGTCGCCATGGAAACTACACATTGTACCTTTTCTGTTTCCAATTTTGTGTAACTGCACTGTAACGAATAAAAAACAATAACAATAAAAAAAAGGATCAGTGTTCAGGTGGAGCTGAATGAGGACGATCGTGAGAAGACGGCCTTCACCTTTGGACAGGATTTGTGGCAGTATAAGGTCATGCCAATGGGGCTTAAAAATGCGCCACCGACGTTTCAACCGCTAATGGAGTTAGTCCTTAGTGGGGTAGACTGGCAGCATGTTCTTGTGTACTTAGATGATATCTGTCTATTTTCCACCAACGTTGATCATAATCTGAAACTGTTGAGCTATGTACTAGTAAATGCTAGTAAATGTCACCTATTTAGAGATAAAGTGGTTTTCTAGGGACACGAGGTGATAGCAGATGGTGTCAGGCTAGATCGTGCAAATGTAGAGAAGGTGGCACAATGGAAAACACCCCAGACTCCTTCTGAAGTTCGAAGTTTCCTTGGCTTGGCTTCATACTACAGGAAGTCTGCAAGGACTTTGCAAGTATCGCAGCTCCCCTTCATCGATTTACTGAAAAGAATGTAATATTTGCGTTGACACCCGAATGGGAGCAAGCATTTATGGAATTACGACAACGCCTAACTTCACCTCCTCTTTTGGTTTACCTGAGATTTGGTCAACCCTTCAGAGTGGATTGTGATACTTCCAAGTTTGGTGCTGGGTCCGTGTTCTCTCACAGGGTGAATGGAATGACGAACATTTGATTGCCTATGCAAGTAATTCATTTACGAGACGTGAGAGAAATTGGATCGCCTATGATCGTGAATGGCGGGAAATCCTGTGGAGTATTAGACATTTTCGGCCATATCTTGCCGGGCGAGAATTCAAAGTAGTAACTGACCACAAGCCGTTAGTTGGTAATAGGAGCATAGACCCAGGAAGTGATCCCACAGAAAGACGTGCCCGATGGTCAATTGAATTGTCAATGTACGATTTCACAATTGTACACCGTGATGGAAAGAGCCATGTAAATGCAGATGCACTTAGTCGTGAGCCAGGGATTCAAAGGGTTGCCGAAGTGATAGTCACTGCTACATTAGGACCAAGAGCCAGAAATCTCCAGCGGAAACAAGAAGAAGACCCGTTTATCTCAAGGATAAGGAGCTGGATAAAGGAAGGGAAGAAACCACCATATGGCGAGGTGAAAGGTGCTGGTAAAGATTGGATGGAGCTGTCCAACCAGTTTCAACGATGTAAAATCAAAGATGGTACAGTACAACGGAGGTGGAAACCAGACAACAAGACTGAGTGGCAGTTGCACTGAGAGATGATGCACTAAGTGCTCTGCATGATGAAGCTGGACACATGGGATACACGAAAATGCTGCAGCGAGTAAGGAAGCGCTACTACTGGCCAGGCATAGCAGCGGACGTCAAGGCATATTGTTATAAGTGTATCAATACCTATGATGAGGGTTCCACTTTAGTCTTTTTTTGTGTATTTTAGTACTCATAGAACAATTAGGAATCCATGTAATAAATTGTTGTTATTATATATTTTTCAGATATATCATTTGTTTAAGGTGGCAGCCACGGTTCCTTTTTGAGGCAGCAAGAGGTCCCCATTTATTGAAGTGAATTTCATGACTATTCCTTTTTCTCGCAATGAAACGTTCAGTTTCATAGTTCATTTTAGTTTTAAGTAGAAAAGCCTTAATCGACAATGGTGATTTTTTTCAGTTTGCTACTGTAAATGTAATATTTTGCGATTAGGATTAAGTGATCAACTAATATATAATTTTCTTTTAAATCAATAATTCCAAAAAGAATATCCTTGACGTCAAAAGTTGTTTTTGGTATGTGATGTTTCTCTAGCCAACTATTCAATCTGTTCCAAAAATTCTAACTGTTTCACAATAAACAAGAAGATGTTCTATGCTTTCATTTTGGTTATTACAGAAAAAAAACAGCGGGGAGGCAGTTTTCCCAATTTTAAACAGAAGCTCGTTTGTATAAAGTATTTGATTTAAAATCTTGTATTGGAACTCACATAATTTAGTATCCAGTGTAGATTTGAACGCCAGTGAATAAATAGCTTTCCAATCCAACCAAAGATTCTCAGTGTTATAGCTTCGTTCGTATTTACCCATGGCTGTTGGCTCAGTCGCTTTCATCGAAGTTATTTTATTATGAATACTTCTTGATTTACATTTACTCATGGTAAAAATTTCATCGACCATTCGCAAATAAAAAACGTTTGGATTAAAAACCTCTTCCAGCATATAGGGTTGGATACCTTTCATGAGTTTTCGCCATTCTTGTGGTATTGCATTTAAAAGACTCATAAGTAAAAAACATGTCGATAGGTGACAGGTTAGATACAATAGGTAGTCTGGTTACTTTAATGATCCCTTCACAGTCATAAAAATCTTTAATTTTATGCAGCCCACAGTCAACCAAACTTTGCTTATAAACCGACTTTTTATCAATGCATACAAATTTATTATTCCAGATAACTTGATTTGCTATTTCCTCCAATGTGAAAGGTTCGGGCTTTGTTCAAAGAAGACCATGTTTGTATATACATTCCATATAGAATCTTGGCAAGGAGAGGGGTAGCTTAAAATATTGAAAGGTGCAGTGAAATAACAATTTCCACCGACTTTATTTAAGTAGAAATCGAGTACGTTTTTCCACCACGAAGGATATTCGTCTAAGTATCTCTTAATGCAGAGTATTTTCTGTGTTTCAACCATAGACTCAATACCGGGCATATTTAAACCTCCATTTTCAATTTTATTTATCAAAGAGTCTTTTATTTTATCGATCCTTACCTTTCCATATAAATGTAAAACAAGTTTATTGATTTCTTTAAAAAAAAAATTACCACAAGAAATAAGAGCAACACGATATAAGATTTTTGGGATAGCAAACGACTTTATAATTCGTATTTTCCCTATTAATGTGAGACCTCTCCATTTCCAACTATTTAGGATTGTTTTAATCGACTTTAATGTAGATTCAAAATTTAATTTCTGAGATAATAAGTGCAAAAATGGCTAACATTTTCACTGCATTTTTTATTTCTTTGACGTGCGGCTCCTCATTTGATGCCACCATCGAACCTAGAAGTAAGATTTATGTCTTATCATGATTCACTTTGAGTCCCGAAAAACTGCCAAACTGCTTTATTTTTTCATCAACGTATGAAATGAGGGTTTATCATTTAAAATAAAAAGACAGTCATGTCGTCAGCAAAAATAATTAGTTTAATGTCTTGATTATCAATATTTATGCCTCGTATTTAATCTTTTGTCCTTATGTCTATAGCGAGTACTAATATTATTATAAATAAATATGGGGAGAGGGAGTCTCCAAAATAAGGTGAAGCATAACCATTGTTGGTTATGGAGCTAGGTATGTTTCGATAAAATGTTGAGATCCATTTTATGAGAGAGAAATTCCAAAGTTAAACACTTTTAGGGTTTTTATCAAAAAATCCAAATTCACTGAATCAAAAGCCTTTTCACTTTAGTCAATTATAAGATCTAGACCCAGAGAGCTTGTGACATTGGATCTTGTGGAATATCCATGGGGAAGTGATTAGCGTAAGAATCTAAACGCTACAATTATCCAAGATATATGTTCTATCCTCCATACAAAAAAAAAACCGTACAACTCCATTTCATCCCCAATCTGACGGTGCGACGGAGAGGGTGATCAAGACAGTAAATGGGATGTTATCGAAGTTTGTGAGTGATGATCAGAGGGACTGGGACAAGAAATTGGGAATTGTGGTCATGGTATACAACACAGCTGAGCATGACACTGGGTTTACCCCATATTTCTTAGAACATGGGCGTGAGATGCGATCCCAGTTGACATCATTGTTGGGCCTAGTCCAGCGACAGAACAATTGAGCCCCACTTCCTATGGACAGAAAGTCAAAAAGCAGTTACAGGATGCATTTAATGTTTCCAGTTGAGTCTTGGTAGGACTCATAAACGCCAGAAGTTTGGATATGATAGGTGGGCGAAGGAGCACAAGTATCATGTTGGGGATTTGGTCTACTGGTACAACAAAAGATCAGGGAGGGGGCGTTGTATGAAATTAAAATCGCCTTTGGTGCGGAGCGTAGAAACTAATTAAGCAACTAGGAGAGGCAGTATACCGCATCAAATATTGCGGTGAAGCTAAAAATTGGCCCTCAACGCCGGGTTGTTCACCATAACCAACTTAAACTGACCCAGCCATCTCACATGGAAGAAAATAATGTACAGGCTGGGTCAGTGTATGCAGAACGGGAACGAGAAAAGGGTTATTACAACTACTCAATCCTGTTACGATGAGCAAACTGAAGCTAAATCTAGAACTGATCATGACGTTGGCACTGAGAATGATGAGGCGAGAGTGGCTTTGTAGGAGAGGGCTACTCGCTACGGACGAAGAACCGTGCCCAACCCAGCCTTTAGGGACTTTACAACATTGCACGAGGACGTGCTAATGTGTATGGGGGGAAGAGTGTAGCGCCAGAAAAGGGACTTGAGATTAGGGACGTGATGTGGCATCCAGAGGGCCCAAGGGAAGCGTAGCGGCCATGTTGAAAAGTCAGTGAACTAAAGTTGAGAATATAAAGTTGAATTTGCGAATAGATCGCTAAAATTGTAGTTGTATAATTTATACATATTACAATTTTAATGAATAGCAGAAAATGTGTTAAAATATAAGCTATGCTTGATTTCAGGATCATTATGAAAATCGTTAGGTGTATAATATTTAAAGTTGACTTGGGAAGGTAAGGTATTGTCTACAGCAGTATTGGCAAAGTTACAAACATGTTAATTGATGAGATAATGTCAAAACGAGGGAATTCTTGTACTTTTTTAGAAGTCAGTTTTTTTTCGAGCAAAGACATGAGGTGTTAGAGTTGAATGACAGCTTATTAAGTTGTAAATATGTCAAAATATTGAACGGGAAAATATACTACGACAGCATGAACAGAGTTATGCATAGATCATTTGACACATTCCACAAGTGTCAAGTTGTCAATCATTGTGAGAACTAAGGGAGGGATCATTACAACACTACTTCACTGCATCTTGAGTAGTGAACATCCATGGTTCTCACGGGCCTTGAAAAATCCTTGAAATAATGCCGTCCTTGAAAAGTCCTTGAAATAATTCCAAGTCCTTGAAAAGTCCTCGAAATAATGCCAAGTCATTGAAAAGTCCTTGAAATAATGCCAAGTCCTTGAAAAGTCCTCGAAATAATGCCAAGTCCTTGAAAATTCCTTGAAATAATGCCAAGTCCTTGAAAAATCCTCGAAATAATGCCAAGTCCTTGAAAAGTCCTCGAAATAATGCCAAGTCCTTGAAAAGACCTTGAAATAATGCCAAGTCCTTGAAAAGTCCTCGAAATAATGCCAAGTCCTTGAAAAGTCCTCGAAATAATGCCAAGTCCTTGAAAATCCTTGAAATAATGCAGTCCTTGAAAAGTCCTTGAAATAATGCCAAGTCATTGAAAAGTCCTTGAAATAATGCCAAGTCCTTGAAAAGTCCTTGCATTTTGACAGATTAGGTTTTGTCCTTAAAGGACCTTGGATTTTTACCAAAACTCCTTGAATTTTGTTGAAACCTCCTCGGATGTTTGAGACGATAGTAAAACAGCCTCATGATCGTTGGAGCAGCATCCAATGATTCATCCTGCGAACAAATCGAAACAACGGGTCTAAATTACATTGACATTTGAGGTCATTAATTTGTGAAGCTGTGGAAAGTGTGGATTGTCCTTGAAAAGTCCTTGAAGAAAAAGTTCTGAAAAAGTTCTGAAAAAGTTCTGAAAACGTTCTGAAAAAGTTCTGAAAACGTTCTGAAAAAGTTCTGAACCATGATGAGTCCTCTCAGAAGTTTTGTTCTTACTGTGCAGCTACTCAAACTGGGTCCACCTGAAGAATGTGGGGGGGGGGGGGGGGGAATCCCTTATTGGGTACATGGATGCCGTCGTACTTTTTAGGGGTCAAAATCAGGAGTTTGGTACCACTTAGGGTATTCACGATCAAACACAGACATTTCTATGTAAAGCAGTACCTTTTAGGGGTCGGGTGTCACCGAATGCTAGAGAATGACAGCGCTTTTGAAAACAACAAGGAAGAATGTGCTTGATGATACAACATCAAGTAATAGCAATAAAAGGCATCGAAAGTTTAAAATGTTGGCATGTTTTTATTGGTACCTTTTAGGAGTCAAAATAAGCTTGAGCCACGCCCATTTTAGTACCTCTTAGGGGTCCAATCGTCCGACGAGCATCCCTACCCCTTTTATATGGGAGTCCCCCTCCCGGGGTTTTCAACTTATTGAGGAACCACTTTATCGCAAGAAGATTCGTCAGAGTTTACAACAGAAAGAACGGTCTTATTCATGTATTTTAGAATCGAGCGAGCCAAACTGCACTGAATCACTCTTTGAAAATAAAATCGCAGATTTATATTTTACCGTCATACATTTATTGTAATATTATAGCCGCCATTTTGAAAGATTTTTGACGTTCATTGAGCATGCGCGACGCCATTTTGTCCCATACTTCATTTTCACCCTTGCATGCAATACAAACAGTTTTGACTTCTTAGCCTTATACAGCTGTAAAAAGTTACATATTAAATTAATACTGTTGTATTGTAGTTATTTCAGTTAGTTTAAGCAACTTTGTTGTAAGTTGTTCTACCATAATTAATACTGTATTCTAGTCCTCAATGCACAAATAAATTTAAATGTTGTTGTTGTTGTCTTTACCCTAGATGGAAAGACACTTTTCTTTACATTGAGTAGTATAGTAAGTAGCGGTTCTGGTGCAGTTCCAACAAATACAACGAACCGATGCAACAAAAAAGCAACAAAGAGCAGCAAACGGCTGGGACACGTACAACAAATTTCAACGAACCGATACAACAAAAACAACATATGACACAAGAAAAGAACAACATATAATAAGACCCTCATTTTTTCGTTGTATTTTTTACATTTCAACGTCCTATCAGAGAAACGTGTTTATAAGGTATTATTTACTACTATAGTTTATTTATCGTATTTATACATTATATTAATAGACCGGTTTCTACCGCTTTTTTCCGGATTAAAGCAGTTTTGTTATACTATTTATCGTATTTTTACGATATCGGTTTCTACCGCTTTTTTCCGGATTGGAGCAGTTTTGTTGTACTATTTTTTTCGTTGTATTTTTTACATTTCAACACCCTATTAGAGGAGTGTGATTACTAGGTATTATAACATAATCGTTATTTACTACTCATACTTCTATACCATATTAGATCAAGGTATTACATTTCACAGCCCTATTAGAGGAGTGTGGCTACAAGTTTATTATATCATACCATGGCTGAACATATACTAACGTTCAGACGAACACCCATGACCATCAAGGGATATTTACGGGGATGGAAGATCGACATTCCGGATGACCACCCCCTAGGAGCAGATCCAGCCGCCTTCCTAACCGGCGTACGAAAGCAGACTACTGAAAAGATAGAGGAAGAGCTCCAAGACCTCCATAGCCTTAAGGTTCAGCTAGCTTTGAACATCACGCTCCGGCTTGACAAACCTGAGGGTCCAGTATACGAGATAGTCACCTTTCGTAGTTTGCAAGCCGTTTTGACCAACGATGCTGGAATCCGTGGAGTAATAGTAGAAGCACATGCTCAGATCTATAACTACATTGAGAAGTGGATCAGTCGAGGATCAAACTGGGTCGTAGATAAAGTCAACATTCTATGGTTGAACATTGCCCGATACCAGCCACTACGTGGAAATTCACACTTACCACTACCCAAAGAAATTGCAAATAAGAAAGCTGTGATCAATGTAAAGAACTATGACAACCGTTGCTTTCGTTGGTCAATGCGCGCTTGGAAGTGTAAGATCAAACAAAATCCCGAAAGGACATCAAAGTATCAAGAGGATGATGGGTTTAACTTCGATAAGGTAGATGACTCGTCAACACCAATCTCGCAAATTCCCCGCTTCGAGAAGCAGAACGAAATCTCCATCAATGTTTTTGGTTGGGACAATAAGGAAAAGTGTCTGATCGTACACCACATCTCGAAGGAGACCTTCTTAGAGCGCGCTAACCTACTGCTAATAGAGTGCCCAAAGAGTGGTCGGCAACACTACTGTTGGATCAAGGATTTCAACAAACTTCTATTCGATCAAACGAAGTACGAACATAGGAAACACTTCTGTGAGCGTTGCTTACATGGATACACCACTGAAGCTCTCCTCGAAAAGCACATTCCAGAGTGCAATAGTGTTGATGACAGAGCCATTCGAATTGAAATGCCTACCGAGGAAAACAACAAACTATCATTTCAGAACGTACACAAGCAGCTCAAAGTTCCCTACGTCATCTATGCAGACCTTGAGGCTTTGACCACCAAGATCGAAGGATGTGCCCAAGACCCAACGAAAAGTAATACGTTGAAAACAGAAGAACATATCCCTTGCGGATTTTCCTACATCGTCGTACGTTCCGATGGCTATAGCGAACCACCAGTGTTATATCGAGGTATAGATACGATCGAACGATTTCTATTATGTTTACAAGATGAAGAAAGAAAGATCAAAGCCATAGTAGCCAAACCATTACGTATGTCGTGGAAGGATAAGAGGTCTTTCGATCAAGCAACGATTTGTCATATTTGTGAGAAGCCTTTATTGGACAACGATAGAGTACGCGACCACTGTCATATCTCAGGTGAGTTCCGAGGCGCAGCACATAAGGTATGTAATCTCAAATTACGTATCTCACCTATCATCCCAGTTGTATTCCACAATCTACGTGGATACGATTCTCACCTACTGATGCAATCTATTTCCAAGACAGAGGGCGATATCTCTTGCATTCCAAATAATATGGAGAAATACATTTCATTCTCACTTGGCAACCTACGGTTCATCGATAGCATACAATTTCTACCATCCTCTCTTGACAAGTTGGTAGCAAGTTCTACCCCAGACACCTTTCAACAAACTTCGAAGCATACACCAGACCCAGAGAAAAACAAGTTGCTACTACGCAAAGGCGTTTATCCATATGAGTACATGGACTCTTGGGATAGATTCACTGAGACTTCTCTTCCACCGAAAGAATCATTCTATAGCAAGCTAAGCCTAGAGGATATATCCGATGAAGATTATGAACATGCATTAGAAGTTTGGAACGTATTTGATTGTAAGACATTAGGTGACTACCACGATCTTTACCTCCAAACTGACGTACTTCTTCTAGCAGATGTATTTGAGACCTTTCGTGCAACATGTATGCAAAACTACGGATTAGATCCAGCTCACTACTATACGAGTCCTGGTCTATCGTGGGATGCGTTGTTAAAGAAGACCGGAGCGGAGCTTGAACTATTAACCGACTACGACATGCATCTATTCATTGAGAAAGGTTTACGTGGCGGTATATCCATGGTGTCTCAACGCAAGGCCAAGGCAAACAATCCAAACGTGCCCGATTTCGACCCCGATAAGCCAAATAGCTATATACTCTATCTTGATGCCAACAACCTATATGGATGGGCGATGAGTCAGCCACAACCAACGGGGGGCTTTGAATGGTGTACACCAACGGAAGAGCAAATCACCATTCTTGCAACCGATTCCGATGTAGGTTACATCCTCGAAGTTGACCTTGAATACCCTCGAGAACTTCACGATATGCATAACAGCTATCCGTTAGCTCCTGAAAGAATGCAAGTGAATAAAGCTTGGTTCTCAAAGTATCAGACAAATCTATTCGAGGAGCTATACGAAGGAAATGGATCCTTGAAAGTGGAAAAGCTTGTACCTAACTTGTATAACAAAGAACGATACGTGCTCCACTACCGCAATCTACAACTATATCTATCTCTTGGCATACGTTTGAAAAAGATCAATAGAGTACTACGATTCGATCAATCACCATGGATGGAGCCATACATACGAATGAATACAGAATTACGAAAACAAGCGAAGAGCCCATTCGAGCAGGAACTCTACAAATTAATGAACAATAGTGTATTTGGTAAGACAATGGAGAATCTACGAAAGCGTGTAGATATCAAACTAATTCGCTCCTCAGAAGGAATCAGACTACAACGTCTCTTGAATAAACCTAGTTATGCTCGCTCTACGATCTTTGACAATGATCTAGCCGCCGTACATAATTACAAAAGCAAGTTACTACTGAACCGTCCAGTATATGTTGGAATGTCGATTCTAGATCTCTCAAAACATTTAATGTATGACTTCTACTACAACGAGCTCAATCGGCAGTATGGACAACGTTGTAATCTACTATATACAGATACCGATAGCCTATTGCTACACATCGAAACTGAGGATATCTATGCAGACATGAAAGCCAATAAACGTTTCTACGATACGAGCAACTACAGTAAAGACCATCCATCATACGACGTATCCAACAAGAAAGTACTTGGTAAAATGAAAGACGAATGTGGAGGTATTCCCATTGTTGAATACGTTGGACTACGATCAAAGCTCTACTCGATCTTGAAAGTAGATGGTGGGGAGATTCGGAAAGCTAAAGGTACGAAGAAGGCAGTTGTGAAACATCGTATTCGACATGAACAATACAAGGAGTGCTTACTAGACAAGAAAGTGTTCCGCCATGGTATGGATATGCTTCGAAGTGAAGGTCATAGAATGTATGGCATACATATGAATAAAGTATCTCTATCACCATTCGATAGTAAGAGATGTATTTTAGCAAACGGAATAGATACGATAGCCTACGGTCATGGAGACTTTTTTCCAGATAATGAAGAAGTAGCCGATTTTATTAGCAATATAATATCGAACGCAATCGATACACTATCCTACAATCGTAAAAACGTCATTACAGAGGATGAAGATATGGACGACTTTATTCGTGACTTGCTTCTATCTTAGAATACCTTTTGGTGGTAGTTCTGTATCTGGTGGTATCACTTGTATCTCTTCACGAACGAACCCTCGCTTTGGTGCATCTTTTCCTAAATAGTATAGAACAGGTTGATTCGATGATACCACACTTCGAGAAATATAATATGTCTGTAAACTCCATACAGGATCAGTCGCTCGTTTAGTTCCACCTTCCAATTCTCCTGGTGCATAGAGATATCGAACTAGAACGTCGAATGGTAGGCGCTCTTCTCTCAATCCAACGGTGCGCGAATACGTAGGAGTCTTCAGATCTACTTGTTGCGTCACTACGGAATTCGAAGGCTCTTTTCCTGTCAGTCGAGTCACCTCGCTGTTCATGGCTTTGATAACCATTGGTAAACGAACTACCCATTCTCTACTACGCTCATCTGATCCTTCCGAAGTAAGTACCATCTCTTGTGCATACTGATACCCAAACAATCTCTCGGCTAGAGTTCTATTTGCTCGTTCGACAAAACTTTGTGCCCTATGATTACCGGCCTCGCCTCGTTGAACTTTCGTACCATGTAGTTTTAAGGTTTCAGACATATGCCCCATGAATTCTCTACCAGGATCGACCTGCAATAACTTTGGCCATTCTAGTGGACTCCGTTTGTAGATTCGCTCAAAGGCTGCAGCCACCTCACCGCTATCTTTCGAGGACAAAGGCTCGGCCTCTTTATATCTAGAAGCCACATCGATTACCACTAAAGCATACTTATATAGCTTTCGTCCACGGCCAGGTCGATCGTGAGGTAAGAAGATCAAATCAGCTTGATGGACCTCGTTAGGTTTCGATACGGTCCAATGAGGTCTTGGGATATGTCGTGGCGGTGGTAAGTATATTTGCCATAGTGCTTGTTTCTCCAACCAACTCTTAGCTGCATCTTTTGGTACCTTAGCAGCATCGGCGAGCTTACCAATTGCGGTCACCCCTTTCCAATAACCTCTTGGACCGTAATATGTCGCACCCAGATCTATAACCTTTTTTTAAAAAACCCCAACCCCAACTTCTGTTTGGATTGAATCGTGTTTCGGGCAAGGGCATGTCCCCATTGTCGCTCTTTCCAAGGGATGGCATCTAAGGCCTTGACCATTTTGCGATCGGCCGCGTGTTTGCAAGCGAGCTTGTTGGCGCCGTTATCACAAACACTGTAATCAACATCGTGTTGCATAGCGACCGCATCAGTCTTACCCGTAGGTGGTTGAAAAACCTCGAAGATGGTACCGTCGGGCGCCCACCGAACTTGCTTCTCCAGAGGATTGCCAGGCCCGGTGTAGTTGTGCCCCGGGAGCACGAATCCCTTCTTTGGCGCTATTTTAAGAATCTGTTTGTGGATGTCGACCCCGCTGCCCAGCTTGTCCAAGGTCTGGGAGACGCCCTGATCAATCAACTGGCCTGCCATTCCTTTGATGTACTTTGAAGCCATATTCTTTGCCGCGTCACTCCTGATCCCCGCTTTCCCCATTTGCCAGAGAGCTTTCGTACCAGCCTCGAAAAGTTCCGCTCCAAGGTCGCCACCGGCTTTCGTGGAGACAAACCTAGACTTCGCCGCTCCACAGCTTGCACAAACAGATTGCATTCTTGTCCGACCAGTTTTAGTGGTCACCAAGGTCTCGGACCCCGGAACGGATCGAGTTCGTTTCCTTTCCTTCACACAGTACGAAGCCATCCTATATTATATATGAAAAAAAAAAAAAAGTTTTTTTAAAATCCAAAGTAGTTTTTGATGAAGGCATGGTTGTCTTTGTGAATCACCTCAAGCAGGTGCGTACCTTTCTGCCGCTCTATGAGATAGTACAAACACCACCACCCACACAACACGGAAGAGCGCTCTTGGAGCTCGTCGCCACTATAGAGCACTGAAGGCCCAAGGTACTCACTTACCTCCTCTGGCATGTCGAGCCCAAACGAGTCGAAATACTCGGCGGGGCTTCCTTTAACGATACGATAACATACCCAGTGTGTCCCAGGACCACTTGCCGCATCAAGATTCACGATCCCACATTCTCGCGCATGTCTTTTGTCGGGTAAGCTATCCCTGCTGAACACGCCCCGAAAGTTTTTAATTTTGTACGCGTCTACGAGCCTATATAAATCAAGATTGGTTAGAGGATATCTCCCAAGATCGGAATGCTGTTGAACGGACTGTTTTTGCCTAGGATCAATCCACGCCCACTTTTTTTACCGCCCTTCTGCGGTGGAGATAAGTAAGTAGGTCGAGCGCTAGCCAGAGATGCGGGATCCACCTGAAGACCTCGCCCCGTTAGCGCTTTGAGGACCAAGGGGATGCCGATACTTGCCAGCAATGTGCCTAGGAACCCACCCTGTTGTTTATTGGTGAGCTGAACCTGTACTCCAGAACCGGCCTGCAGCGCTTGGAGGATTTTTTCCTTCTGCTTCGTGGTGAGGTAATGTTGGTACTCGATGAGTTTGTCCACCTTTGCGTTGGGGACCGAGAATAGCCCACCCCCCTTTGGAAGTGCTTTATTGACTCCCCAACTAGCCAATCCAGAAAGAGCGCCGGTAGCTAGTGGGACAGCCGCTTTGGTGAGCCACGGAAGAGCACGAGCCAAGATTGGGAGTAGGGCTCCCAGGAAACCTCCCGTCTGTTGGCGGATCTGAGTCGTGCTAATATCGATCTGAGCCCCCTTGCCCAATCGCTTGGCTTTCTCAAGCCGAGTCACTTGTCGTTGCGTCAACAGGACCGTATCAGAACCCGAGAGCTGCTCGTGTGCCAAACGAATCGTGACCGGGGCTCGGTTCTGATAGGCCTTAGCAATTCTTTCCTTCTGGCCAGGAGATAAACTGATGTTGTACCCAATGTATGCCATGACTATACTTATAGAAAAACAATTTATGTCCGAACTAGCAACTTGCCACTAGATTGCAGGAGTTCGACGTCCCGACTATAAAGGACGAGGGCGTATACGCTGTAGTCTGCGTTGGTTCCCGTTGAAAGCTTGTACTTGAACGTCAACTTGGTTGTGCCGTCTTTCAGATCTGGCTTCTGGTGGCGGAGGTCGAAATATAATACGGGAAAGATGGTCCCGAAATTTGTCCGCGTCAGTAGCGTTCCACCAGCGTAATTGTTTATGTCGTAACTGTACTTCAGGACGTCGCGGAACACTCTCGACATATCGGTTGATGGGGTGTACTCGTATTCGGGGTACTGATTTCCATTTCCAACCTCGAGGTGACAACTAGAGAGAGTCTTGGCATCCGCCACGGAAAATGTGTTGTACAAGAAGGGGTTAGCTGTTTGACTGTCCTGAGTGGCATCGTTAGCAATCCATACGAACACGTGTCGCGGGCGACTAATACCAGACGTGATCTTGAACGCTCCAGTTTGTTGACGAGAAGAGTTCGAGCGCTCAATCATTTCCCGAAGGTAGGACCACTTATGCGGTTTCAGAAACTGACTCGTGTAAATGCTGATGCCAGCCGCGTTGAAGACTAGTCGTGGGACCCACAGTTGGAACTTCGTGACGACTACGCGGCAGTTGTCCGCAGCCTTCCATATCAAGTTGGCATCGCTCTCAAGCACCACACCAAGCTCCATCTTCATGTTGGGGAGCAGCTGATCCTCGAGCGCATCAAAGAAGGCATAACGGTTGAGTGGGATTTCAGTGTTCACTGTGGCTGATACGCCCAACACACCCTTCCGCATGGCAAACCCTTTATTATAGTTAGCTTGTGCCCCTCGTTCTTCGGCGTGGCGACTGGTATCCAAGTAAAAGAATGCGTTTGTGCCAGTTGTCTCTACGTACTCCCGACTATACTCGAGAAGGTTCTTCACGTTCACGGCGTGGTTGGCCGATTGACAGTCGTACAGCTGCATTCCGTTTCCTTTGACAGATAACTCGTTGACAAAACTGTGTGAGCCGTTTACTATCCCGTTATGGTCATCGACGGCTATGTCGCTACCATCAGCCAGCTTCACCACTTTGAAATCAATTGCGAAGCGGGCATTGTACCAATCGAAAGGGCTTATCTCTCCGCTATTATCGGCAACGAACCGATAGCCCTCTTTTTTCTGATGCGCGTTGTTAGCGACGACTGAAACGAGTGGGGTTTCCAAATCGAAGACCACATCCTCATATCTCTCAACGTACTTTGGATTTCTATACGATTCCATGCTTATGCTATCGCTATATATATATGTACGAACTAAAAAACTCTTCCACCCTCCAGCAAGCGATTGATCCGATCCGCCGTAGTCAACTGTGATGTTGCAGGGCCTCGTAGAAGCTCAACGATCTTAGCTCCACCATCGGGTGTCTGCGAAGGCGCTTGGGTCACGGGTGTTCGGGTTATAAGCGCTTGGGTTGCGGACTTGACTGTGGACTTAGCTGCTTTACCCAAAGCGCGCCGACCAAAACTTTTCAGTGAATCAAACAGACCTTCGCCGTGAACGTGTCTATAGATGAACTTTCCCGCTTCAGGGTCGTAGCGCCTCTTGTATTCGTTATAGTAAGGCATCTCTATATTAAGGCTGAGATAATTTTTCGCTTCGTAAGATTAGCGTCATATGCCAGTCAATGTCGTTGAGGTCTACGGGTCTATTAAGGGCGTCGGTTACGAAAAAGCTCATGTGACTGATGCTATTCGACGTCAGAGGTGTAAAGAGTGCCCGCTTAGGCTCGACCGAGAATGGGTAAGAGCGTTGAAGATTGTCCGTTGGGATGACGGCGATCGTATTGCCGGACACACCGCTCACCAGAGAATCTGAAATGGCAGTGGTTCTTATGTGGAGAGAATCGATTGAGTTGGTGATGTTGGGTAGTTTCGTTCCGTACTTGGTTTTGGTTATGATCTTTGGCTCGAATCCTAGGAGTTCGCAGAATTTCGTTCCTCGAAGATCTATTTGATAACTACCAACGAGCTCGATCACCACTTTGTAACTCGTTAGGACAAAGATAATGGAAATTTTCTTCGGATCGTGGCTATTGCGCTTCATAGTCTGATGTAGGTAGTCGTTCAAGTCATCGTATGAATACATACCATTCGGAAAGTTCACCGTCGTCCAGTTATTGCCATCGGAGCTGTATTTCACATTGTTGTTTTGATACGCAGGGGTGATGTTGTGCCAGGAGTATGTCATAGAAAGTTTATCGAGTGCTAACGAGTGCCTCATGTTAGGTGAAAGTTGTAAGGTAGGAACGTACTTGATTGTAAAGCTATTAGGACGAGAGACCCCGACTTTCACTCGATCCACAGATGAGATGTAGAGTGCTCGATCCATAGTGCCTATATTCTAGGTCACATAATCGTGCAAGAGGGCTATGAGTTGGTCGTTGGTAACCTCCCCGAGGTCGCGCAGCTTGTGTGCTATGTCAGAAACCTCTTGCTTCACTTGCCGACTCGTATTTCCACCCTTTATGGAACCTCCGAGGATCTCCAACCGATCAAGCAGGTCGCCCGGACCGGTATAGTATATGGTTCCGCCTCGCTTACGTCGTACGCCTTGACCTTGCTGCGGATGTATGGTCGCTCGACCATCAAAAATAGTTTCCGCCCTCTTCACAAACTTCTTATTAAGTGCGATTTTTTTATCAATTTCCGCTCTTTGCGGCGACCCGACCTTTGTCTTGCTCTTCTTCCCACCGAGTTTTTTATTCAGGTTTGCCGCAGCGATTCGAGCTTCCTTCTCAGTACCTCGTTGAAAGGCTTCGTTTGGTGTTGGTAGCCCTGACTCGGTTAGCATCTGCAGCTCTTCGGGGGTGAAGCCTTGGTTGGGTTCCACAACGAGTTCTACAGGTGCTGGTGCCGCAGGGGCAGGCAAGGCTTGTTGTTCTGGAGGCGCGGGAAGTGCCGGCACGACCGGTGGCGCAGCGGCTTCGATGACCTCTTCCCGTAGCTCTTCAAGTTCCTCGATGAGGGGCTCAAAGGCTTTCTTCTGTTTTTCATAAGTATCTTGCCTGGCGTGTTCCTCCTTCTTTAAGGTGCTATGAACGAGATTGACCATCCATCCCGCCTCTATCTGAGGAAGAGCATGTAGCTGAAAAGCTTCGAGGTCCATATCTATAACTTAGTTGAAATAAGAATCAACTTAGTTGAAATAAAAATCAACTTAGTTGGAATAAATATATAGCTATGGAGATTCCGAACTATGATGGTGGGAAGGACGCAATCACAAAGTTTAAGCAGCTCTACCCTTTCATGCCTAGCGAGCCTTTCCGAATGCTTATCACTGCCCCCTCGGGGGGTGGGAAGACAAACTTGCTCATTCACATGCTCCGCGCCCCGCTTTTGTACTACGATAAGATATATCTATATGCCCGCAATCTCGATCAAGAGAAGTATCGCGATCTTTATGCCCTTTTCGGTGAGTTAAGTGAGAAGGTTGGGTACCCCATTCTGGAGGGTAGCAGCGACATCGACGATATCAAACCTCTGCAGACCCTCGATCAAGAATCCCAGAAGGTTGTTATCTTCGACGACTTCATCACGGAAAAGAACCAGAAGCCTATTGTGGAATACTTCACAGGTGGTCGCCATAAGAACTGTAGCCCGATATACTTATCACAGACCTTCTTTGCCACCCCAAAGACGATTCGGTTAAATTGTTCACATTACTATATAGCAGACTTCCCAACCAAACGTGAGAAGAACTGTATTGGAAGCGAGCTTGGAGTAACACCTGAACAATACGAGAAAGCGACCTGCCAACCATTCTCCTTCCTTTGCGTTGATAAGCCCAAGAAACGGGTGACGCGAAACTTTCATGGGCCTCTTTAACGCTGAAGACCCACAAAGACATCAAAATTATTCTAACATATTATATAGCGCTATGGAATCTAGTATTTACCCCACACTCACCTCTAATGATGAGGGGCAAACATTTCGCCTTCGAAAAATCTGTGACGTACAGACCTCCCTCGAGAACGCCATGAAGACGTCCGCAGGTATTCGTAAGAAATACTCACGCGCCTGTGCTCTCGTTCGAGGGCTTGCTGTGATCACTGGGAGTCTGAGCGTTGTGCTCGGTGTTTCCGGTCTAGCCACCAGCCTTTCTGGTCTCGGGATCCTGGTTGGAGTTCCTTTGGGGGGTGGTGGTGGACTCTTTGGGCTCATATCGGTCTCTTCGACTGCTGCTTCCAAACGACTTGCTCAGAAATTGATCAAGCACGAGCAGACGCTGGCTTGTGGTAAGGCTACGTTAAACACGGTGCGTGGTTTGGTCTCTAAGGCCCTCCAGGACAATAAGATTGATGATAAAGAGTTCACACTCATCCTCTCAGAGTACGAGAAATACGAGGCGATGAGGCAGGAGATTCGTCAAAAAACGCGTGGTACAAAATCGACCCTGACCGACTTGGAAGCCCGCATTCGCAAGGAAGTAACGGAAGAAATGCGAAACAAACTCGCTTAATTATTGAGCGGGGAGGAGGTCGGTTTCGTTTACATTATGAAACCTATCCTGTTCTATCCAATTGCTAATGCGGTGCCAGATCTTATCGTATTTCTTTTGTGTCTTAACGCCGAGTTCTATTCCACCACATAGGGCCGCCCGCTCACGATCTCCGCGGAGCTCAAACATTTTTCTGAATATGAACGAAAGCTTTGGGAGTCGCTGTTCTTCGTCATGAGATAAAGTAAAGGCGCGTACGACCTGACTAAATAGGTTAAGAATCGACTCCCGCTCGAGTTGGTCAATCCATCCGAATCGGCTATGACTCAAGAATTTTGTGGGGTGGCTCCTATCCTCACAACGATGGTATGTGGGAGGTGGTTCGTCTATCGTGTCCGCCACGTCGTGCTCCTCTGACTCGTCTATCGTGTCCGCCGTGTTGGGTGCCCTTGACTCGTTTAGCGCCTTAATGTGATCGTACGCAGTCGGCCCATTGACAATCCTGTAGATGTCATCCAATAATTTTCGATCTATGGGAGGCATGGGCTGCTCTGGATCTGGCTCTGGCTCTGGCTCCGGCTCTGGCTCTGACTTAAGAAGATCGCACTCAGTCACGACAATCCTGTAGAGGTCCTCGAATGATTTTTGATCTATACCGTCAGACCCTTCACATATACTTGTATTAGCACTCCTCTAATAGGAATTTTTGTGGGGATATTAATATAAGATGGGCATTTTCAATGATTTGGATGACAAAGAACAAGATCCGAAGGATGGGTTAAAAGGTGTTAGAGGTGATCCAGGTCTCCAAGGTCCAAAAGGAGATAGAGGCATCCAAGGGCTAAAAGGAGATGGAGGTCCGAAAGGAGATGTTGGCATTTAAGGGGTAAGAGGAGATACAGGTCCAAAAGGAGATGCTGGTATCCAAGGGGGCAAAGGCGACACAGGTCCGAAAGGAGATAGAGGCATCCACGGGTCTGGTGTTATGTATAGTAATCTGACCTTCAATTGTGGTAAATTCCTTATGGATTCTAATAATTGGGCGTCATCAAGCAGCGTAACCACATTCCTAATCATTAAGGATACGGCCTCAGTAGTGGGTATAGTTCCTTCGGAGCACCAGGGTTTTAAGATCCTTGAAACCTTCTCACCTAAATCGGTAGAAAAGTTAACCATGACTCTACCAATCCACGACGACTCAAACCACGGATTAAAAAGCAATAGCACATACACGATTAGGCTTGAAATTTATGCAAATCTTGGAATCCTAACATTGGGTCTTTTATCAATTGAGCAAAACTTGGGGTTCGTATCGAACACAGAAAAAAGTGGTAGAATAGGAGGATCCTCATATGCGGCTTTTAAAGAGCTTAGCATAACCATGCACGAGTACCCATACAGGTAGACTATCCTTCACAGTCGCACATGATCAATCATCTAATCAAATAGTGTCTATGTACATTGCCATTATTGCTGGAGCATTAAACGTAAACACTTTCGTGAATCCTACTGTCTTTGATGATAACGAGTACATTATTAAGTAAAGAGTGCGTAACTTGGTTCCTATCAAGACAGTCACTTATATAGCAAAGGAAATTTCAAACGTATGGCGCCACAACGATATGGAGTGGGGAGACCTACCACACTTCTTCATCGTAATATATCCCAAGAGCACAACGAATTTAATTCGGTTGTCATGTACGCTTTACCTTGGATGCGACACGGGAGGAGCTAACGTCTGGTTTCGATGGGTCGTAACCACAGGTCAGGGATTAATATCTTACATCAGCGTGAATTCGTTACCAAATAATGTCGTTCAAACCCGTAACAAAGCTAGCTTCGGCGCACAATTAGCAATCAATCCAGAAACTCTTGCCTGTGTGTCCCATAAAGGTTTCCATGTTCCATTCAATAAGACACCACATACATATAAATTACAGATAAAAGTGAAAGACACAGGAACCGTTACGCTCAATAAGATATTCAATAATCAAAATGCTCCGTGGAATAGTTACGTTACCTCGAGTATGATCGTAGAGGAAGTCACCGGACTAACGCAGAACCATGATAGCATTGGGGTCGTAAGATATTCGTCAGAATAGAATCACCCAACAAAAAAAACAAAACAAAAATGAAGAGAGGTCGCATAACAATTTCTCTTCATTCTTTTTTTTTTTCGTGTTGTGATTTCTACTTATCCTCCGATTCTACCGCATTTAGATCTTTCTCGCCGATGGAGAGGTCATCCAATGCATTATCGAGATCGTTAATGTCCACTACATTTAGATCTTTCTCCGATTCTACTACATTCGAACACGTGATATTCGCCGACTCGTTAGCTCGTTTCTTATCAAGGTTCTTCTTATTGCGAATGGTACGGCGTTGAGGTGCACCACATTTTGCACAAAGTTCGTGAATAGTACGACAGCCTCGACCACACGTCAAACATGGAACGAATATGGCACATCCTTTTCCTATCTGGAAGTTATGTTGAGAGCAATACTCTGACGTCTTTGAACACTTACTTATACATTTCGTGGTCTTTCCTCGCATCAACCAATCGCAAGTTCTTGTATCAATCATCGTGTTATATACCTATATATACTATATGTCTAATTGGTATCTTAGTTGTGACGTCTACGTTTAGGTTCTTCAATCACGCGCGGTTGTCTAATCTGTATGGCATTAATACGTACTAAGATAACAGCATACGTTAATATCGTGAAGTATAGAATGTATGTTAGTACCATGGATGGATATACTGTAAACTAATCATTCCTTTAATAGGTGTTAAAATGTAAAATACGATGAAAAAAATAGTACGACAAAACTGCGCCAATCTGGAAAAAGCAGTAGAAACCGGAGCTGTGCTCAAGTTTGGATCTTTAGGTGTAAGAATGCCTAGGGACAATTTGAACGTTGCGAGAGATCCTATGTGGTAGCATAAGCATTTATGTAGTAATCTAGTAGAGCGTTTTCGTCCTCTATGGTGAGCTGGGAGCGCTTAATGAGCCACTCAATGATCCATTTAGCGGTATTAAGATGATCTTTGCTACGGGCGCATAGTAGAGCATGATGAACGTATTTATACTCTATAGTTATCTGAAAGTGTCGAATGAGCCACTTAACGGTATTGAGATGGCCATTCCTACAGGCATCTAGTATAGCAAACCCGACGGCTTTATCCTCTTTGGTGAACTGGAAGTGCTTAGTGAGCCACTTAACGATATCAAGACGGCCATCCTTACAGGCAGCGCATAGAACGTAATCGGTGTGTCCATCCATTTTATCGAATCATAAGTGCTTAATGAGCCACTTAATAACGTTAAGATTACCATATTCACTGGCGTAGACAAGAGGAAAGCTATCATCGGTGTAGTTTGCGGAAATACCGAAAGTCCTAGCCAAATTGTCTCGATCGTTGTCGTTACGAGTAGACCTAAGACCGAAAGTGAGTACTCGTTTACGGAACTCTTGGTCTACATTTTTGTAGCACATGAGAGATGCGGCGCCGTTTAGGTGTTTAGATGTCCTTGCGATGCTTGCGAATGATTCTGGGCCTGCATGCTCTACTATCTTGACTAAGATTTCTATGGGAAGGCACGATATGCTATCCATAGTGGAAGAGATCGATATACTGCATAGTAATCACTTATCTAATAGGGTGTTAAAATGTAAAAATACAACGAAAAAAATAGTACAACAAAACTGCTCCAATCCGGAAAAAAGCGGTAGAAACCGATATCGTAAAAATACGATAAATAGTATAACAAAACTGCTTTAATCCGGAAAAAAGCGGTAGAAACCGGTCTATTAATATAATGTATAAATACGATAAATAAACTATAGTAGTAAATAATACCTTATAAACACGTTTCTCTGATAGGACGTTGAAATGTAAAAAATACAACGAAAAAATGAGGGTCTTATTATATGTTGTTCTTTTCTTGTGTCATATGTTGTTTTTGTTGTATCGGTTCGTTGAAATTTGTTGTACGTGTCCCAGCCGTTTGCTGCTCTTTGTTGCTTTTTTGTTGCATCGGTTCGTTGTATTTGTTGGAACTGCACCAGAACCGCTACTTACTATACTACTCATTGTATTTTTTCTTTGTATGTTACGATTTGTTTGTGTTTTTGGAAAGAATATTAAAGTTTGCTCCCACAAGCGTTTTTGTAATACCACCTCCTGGTTAGGATTTGTTTGTGTTTTTGGAAAGAATATTAAAGTTTGCTCCCACAAGCGTTTTTGTAATACCACCTCCTGGTTAGCTCAGTGGTTAAGCACTGGTCTGATGTGCAGGAGGTCACAGGTTCAAAACCCTGACGGGACCAACACTTAGGGTCTTACAATAGCTGAGTAGAAGGTGCTGCCTTTGTGAAACAATCTCGTTCTCCAACTGCAAATGGTTAGACCTTCACATCTCGCAAAAGAACACAAAATTGTAGCTCCCACGTTGGCATCAAGTTTATCAGTCTTACCAGACTGTACGAGTTATACCGAGATTTACCTTTACCGTTACCGTTACCTTTACCATATCATTTCAATTGATTGACTTTCCAAACTTTAGCAAGTACTGATAGAATCAGAATTTAAACAAATATAATTTTTATTTAAACATATGGAAGCTTCATGTTTGATTTAAAAGCCAAAGGCTTATCTAGAGATCTCACATGACGATTAACAATTACAAAATATTGACAAGTGGAAGGATAAGCCAAAGGCTTAGCTTATCTAGAGATCTCACATGACAATTAACAATAACAAAATATTGACAAATGGACGGATAAGCCAAATGTTTATCTAGAGATCTCACATAGAATTGACAATTACAAAATTGATAAGTGAAGGGTAAAAACATAAGAAATTAAACGAAAATCGAATCAACAAAAATAAATACACATGTCATTTTAAAGAGTAGGCTGTGAAAAGAGATTAATATTTAAAATAAACCTCTGTACTGTTGCATATAATTTTCATTTTCTTTCAAACTATGTACCGGTATGTTGTATATTTCAGCATGAAGATTGCCAACAAGAGATTCTTCCACAATGAAGGGATCCACTCTACCACCATACAGCCAGAGTTTGTAGAGGAAAACTTAAAAAAGGAGAACTGTACCGCTCAGAAGTGCTGTACCACAGGGCCTGACTTGCGCAAGAGGGTGTCAGCAACAGTTGCTGGATGATGCTGAAGCCTCACAGATTGTTGATCAGAGTGCAGTCATACAGCATGAGTCATTTGTTTAAAATTCATTCAAGTAATAATAATATAATACTTCTGTGTGGACGTACAGGCTTTACACTCCACAATATGTCTATAATGTTTAATGTTTAATGTTTATATTTAGTTTATAGTATACTCAACAGAATTGCTATTCTGATTGACTGAGAGGTACACGTAGATTTGCAGTGCATTTCTAGGAAATAGAGTGCAAAAATAGGACATAAAATTATACATGTAGAATGCAATTTGGAAACTGGAAAACAAGGGCAATATTTTTGGGAGTTGGTAGTGCATGAAGAGAACAAAAATTACTTTATATTTCTCAACACGAGCTTTGTATCTCTACATGCTAAATTTACTATAATAATATCGGACAAAACCTTATACGATTGGCTATACTTCATAACATCTTGTCAAGAAGGCGTGCATGTAACTCCTGGCAGATAAAGTTTAGAAATTTGTTTCTCTTCATATTTTGTTTACTATATATAGGTTATTAGTTGGCTAAGCATTTAATATGGCTGTGCATTTTTACGAGTCATCAAACTGTCACCAGCCTGTCACCAGTGCGACTTGCGACTAATTTACATTTCAAAATAGCCAGTCAGAAGACGGGTAAGAAAAATCATTTTTAAAAGCCAATCAGAACGCGTACTGAAATCAAGGTACGCTTCTGGGGGTCTAGAACAAGCTTTCCGTCGCTGGTTCGCAGATGGACTTAACCGAGGTCCAGTTCGGATGCAACGCAGGCTAACTAATAATCAAATACTAAAATTACTCTAAGACATCTAATTAGATATTATCTAAAATGCATTCGTATTCATATTCAGGCATGATGACTTAATGAAGATATTTCTAAAACGGCTGATTGGACCTCAGCAGCAAGCCGTGAAGGCGATGATCCTTATCGCTTACAACTGTATTGAAAAGTGACTTACAAACATCTGCATGATGCAGAGAAAGCGAATCAATATTTAAACCATTAAGTGCTACATGATAATCTAAGTTATATGATAGATGTAGCTCTCTTCTGAATGCGTTCCAGCTCATTCATAAGAAAAATGGAAAACTGGTATTGCGTAATCAAGTAAAAGTCTTGAGGAGGGACATTAGCCCTCTTGAGTTGCATTAGGAAATAAACTCTCTTGGATGATCTTCACTTAAAAGCAGAAACATACCCCTTACCCCCGTGAAATACCTGCCGGCTACCTTGTACATTTGGCGCTCATTTACCCAAAAATGTTATTTCACAGAATTGAAGAAGAAACATTGTTTATCCCAAAGAGTAAGCTAAGCCATGTACCAGGACGCACATTTTTGCTCTCGAATTTAGCCTAAATATTCGCATAACAAAATGCCATTATGAGGGGTTTTTGCCTGCCCTCGTGTTGCGACTTTTCCTCTTAGACGGTCCGACGAAAATAATAACCAGAACCAACTGAAACTTATATTTCTAGAACTAGTTACCGAAGACCTTTATTATGGCAAAGTTTGAGAAATTATGATTTTTCTAGCCTGCATAGGTATAGGCGATATTTACGCTTTTAAGTGTATTACAATGTCCAAGGACAAATAGCAGCATATTTCTACGCCACAATATAGGTTATAGTTGTTATCATCCTGATATATTTGATGGGTTATAAGCCCACATATTGGGCATATTTTGGGTCACATGACCAGCCTGCACCAGGGGTACTTTCGACGCCATCTCGGATTAGGCGCGTAAAGACCCTGGGAACGAGGTTGTGCAGCTGAATGCAAATTATAAAATCCACATGAGCTGTGAACCATGTGCTCTAAGTTGTGACGGCTTCGACATTTTCGTGAAACTCGTTTACCTGTGACATTTTAGCCCTAAAACCTCGTCGTTTACCTTGTTCACTGATCGGTTAGGGTATGTTTAAAAAAACTAAAACAATGGAATGGATTTCCTGGACACTTGAGACCGATCTAATGTCATTTAAAAGTAATCTTAAGACGTATCTATTCCGTCAGACCTATCCCATTTAGTCCAGCTATTTCTATTTTTAATATATATACCTAATGTATATTTTTAATGTATATCTTAATATCCTAATTATAATTTAGATTTATTATTGTTATATACATATATATTCCTGTAGAGTGCCTTAGAATGCGCTATATAAATTTTATTATTATTATATTTTTTTTTGGCTCGGGTTAGGGTTTTAAGTGGTTTATATGGTCAGAGGTTGGAGCCATTCCTGTATTTAGCCGCGAACAGGCGACCATTACCAGGAGCGTACCTATGTGATGGGTAGCGCCCACAACACAGTAGACGATGTGGTTATTTATAGTCGCGAAATTACGTTGACTTTTGTTCTCTTGCAAGCGCTTTAGTATTTTTTAGCAGTTTGAACCGTGTTAATTACATTTTTCAGTGCATCCCGATTGGTTAAAAGTGACGGCCTTTGTTTCTTCTCGCGGGAAACACAAAGCTAAAAATAGCTACATCATCTGTTCTGCTGTTGGACAGACCTAATCTGGGAGATGCACGCTACTGGTAATGGGCTCCTGCCGCGAAGTGATGTACAACTTAGAAACTAGTAAGGCACTAACTAAGTGTAATCAGCCACATTTCACACAGTATCACTGTAGATCTGTCAAATCAAAGATACTGAGTATGTAAAGGCATGAAAGAGCAAGATATGACATAATATGTGAAAATGTGGTTCGCCGGGGAGGACTGGAACCTCGGTCTCACGCGTTCAAGGTGGACGTAATAACCCCAACACCATCGGAGAACCTACGGACCGCTGACCGGATTTTCTAATTTGCATTCTGCAAAATATCCCCGCCGGCTTTTACTCGGAAAAAAATCCCTCTATATTATAAACAAGTAATCGCATGGGACTCCGAAAATTAAGGATTAATCACTTGTGTTTTCAAACTTTTCACCAAATTTTGGTGAAAAGTTTGAAAACACGCGTGATTAATCCTTAATTTTCTCGACCGATGCGATTACTTATACATAACGTATGTTCTGGCCTGTGCTTGATGTTTCTGCATCACTATATTCAGAAGCGAGAACATGCAAGTTGGTTATCATATGATCGTTTACCTGAAATAAAAATACCAATCAGGACCACGCCGCTAGAACTTCTACTAAATGTACTTGACTCCTCATGTTGAGTTTTTCGTGCAACACAAATTGAGTTTACATTTCGTCACTTTCTTAAAATTCAAGAAGTTCCAGGAAGCATATTAAAATTAAATGTCGAATGTCTTGTTTAGTGCGGATGGAATCTCACTTGCATGAATTAAAACTCTGAAACGTAACATTAAAGTAAGCTTTGAGAACAGATTGGTGGTCGTCTTAAAGGGGATATGTCATGGTACTGCGCATGTATCGAGTAATCGCCCGTTGGTGGCTGTTAATTGGATACAAACAGTTAAACTATCCTCCCGCTACTGGTAATGGGCTCCTGCCGCGAAGTGATGTACAACTTAGAAACTAGTAAGGCACTAACTAAGGCACTAACTAAGGCACTAACTGAGAATTTTAAAGGGTACAATAAACTCAAGCATGTTAAGGCCTGGTTCATTTAACGGAAAATAGATTTACCTTAAAAATGTTTTCTGACAGAAATAACAGGTTAAACAAAATCTAATTACACCATAATACTAATATCACCTTCCTTAAATTTGTTGAGTGGATGGTTGTCGTATCACGTGATCGATGACGTCATAATTATATAAAATCGTTTAAGTGAAATGCGGCTGCGACGATAACATATGAATATAAAGTAACCCTGCTAAGACATTACTCCTACCGCAGTGTTTCAGACCACGCTTAGAAAACATGGCTATCATGTAAAGATAAGGAGATATTAAGGGTACAAAAAGTCACGTGACCTATTTTGCACATTTTCGCCTTAATTACTCGTTAACGAAACATTGTAGTCATCTTTTCTAATCTGATTTAGGTAAAAGGCTTCAACCTTAACTAAACATATCCACTCATCGTCCTAGCTGTTTTAAACACGGAGCCGCGTTTTTGATTTACTGATTTCGTGTTCTAAGTCACGTGACAGACCACGTGACACGTTTTACTACACACCAACCATTTAAGGTAGTCAAGAATGGCGATATCTATTATCGTGAGAAACTTGGCGTACTTACCATACTCGGCTGTGCTGAAATAAGGAAAACAGTTTTTACCCGAAATTTGACCCCTGAACCAGGCCTTAACATGCTTGAGAAGATGTTGTTGTTGTTGTTGTTGTTGTTCCCTCAGTGCTTGATTTTCAATATTTGATTTTCAATATTTTTCCTGGATACTGTTTATTTAGACTGTTTGTTAGTCATTTTTGCATATTTGCTTTGATTTTAAGCATCCCACATGGCCGAGAGGTTCGTTCAGTATATAGTTCATATGAAAATCGGTGGAAATAGCTGTTTCCGGCCCGGTAGGCGAAGTTAAAGTCTATTACCGTGACACAGCCACTTTAATGTTTTCTTCCAACTTTCTATACTAAGTAGTTGAAAGAAAGCATAAGTAAGAGAGGGTATCTCCAAATCGCACGCTTGTGCGATGATAATGAATAATAAAATATTTTTTAGTAACCGGAAGCAGCTGAGAAGTGCGCGTGTACGCGAATTCTCATGGCGGCAAAGTAGTTGTCAATATCTCGAAATAGTTATCAGTAAACAAATAACTTCTAAAACTAGCAAAGAAAGGGAATCTGAGAATCCAAATACACGTTTTCTTTTACGTTTGGTAGTTACAAAGATGTTACGACTCTCTTTTATTCAAGTGGCTGTGTCACTCTAATAGACTTTAACGTCGCGTTCCGAGCCGGAAACAGGTATTTCCACCGATTTTGATATGTACTATATACTGAACGAACCTCTCGGCCCTGGGTCAAACTAGACCCAGTGCGAATCGCGTGCGCTTGATTTTCGTCCACAGGTAACCCAAGACACGTTTTTGGCAACTTTGAACGGCCAATACACCATGACAAATAAATCAAATCAACTTTTTATTCCGGAATCCTTTGTCTATGGCCTCTAGTGTCTTCGTAAGAAATATAATTAGCTAGGGCTTATATGCGCTTTAAAGGGATCCCCGACTATTGAAACAAGTTGCTCTTAAATTGTTGGCAATATGGTCTAAATTAAAAATATGTTGAAAAAATTGGAAAATATATTTTAGTTAAAAAAATTTTTTTGGATACGAGTATGAGCCATTTTGGGCTTGGGCGCCGCCATCTTGGATGTGATGACGTTTCATGGTTGGCCTATTGCATTGTTACACAACAAAAGATCTATTGTTTTTTTACAGTAGGGACAACCGTGTGACGTCATCACATCCAAAATGGCGGCGCCCAAGCCCAAAATGGCTCATATTTGTATCCAATTAAAAAAAAACTTTATAAAAAATAAGTAAACAAGTCCAAGGACTACAGAAAAGCTGATCGAACAACGTATATATTGATAATTCTACGATATTTCGGCTGGCCAAACCAGCCTTCTTCAGGTAGATCTTACAAATGAATATTTCACAATGGCAAGTATAAATATAAAGGTGATTACACAATCTAAGAGGAAAAAGGAAATGACGTAAGTAACTGATACGGGTCTACAAGATAACATATTAAGTTTCATCACGTTTGTTCATGCCGAGAGGTTCGAGAGTTTTAGCTATGTCGATAAGATATGACTCTCTGGCTTTACGAATAGAGTCTCGCGAAGAATAAATTATTTCTAAGGGGATAAGTTGCATGTCAGTATTAGAATGGTTAGGGCAAGAAAGGAAATGTTCAGAAACTGTGGTAGGTTTAGATTTAATATAAAATTTGTCAACTGCTCGTCTGTGTTCATTAAATCGGTCTTTGAGCCGTCGTTTAGTTTCACCGATGTATTGTAAGCGGCAGCGATTGCACTGTACCATGTATATAACGTTACTGGTGTTACAAGTGATGTGTGACTTAATGAAACGGGTTTCCCCGGTGGAAGAAAAAGTGTAGCTAACGAGGCCATGATTAATGTAAGGACAAGTGGCACAGTTTTTTTCCGCAGCGGAAGAGCCAGATGGAAGAGCCAGATGGAAGAGCAGGTTTGTTAATCACATTACGTAGTTGTGATTTGACAAGTAGGTCACGAAGGTTAGGGCAACGGCGGTGAGCGACGAGAGGCAGGTTAACAAAAACGTCTTTACAACGATTAGAAGAAAACAGTATGTGAGAATGTTTACGAATCAGTGATGAAATGTTAGGTAGTGCTGGATTATATGTGATGACGAAAGGAATTCGGTTAGAATCTTGTGCATGTTTAGCCTGTAAAGCGGCATCGTTACGAGAAATACGGTGGTAATGGACAGGACATGGTACATAGACGAATGTAATCGACAACTCAATAACCATAAATTTTATAAACAACTCGACGCAGACATCACTAACGACATACAAACACGCATCATATTTTTATGTTCAACGCATGCTTAAGAACGGGACTATCAATGTCAAAACCAAGCAGTACCTCATACACACCAACGTTAAACCTGGACGATTTTACATACTGCCCAAAATACACAAACCTGGTAACCCTGGCCGTCCCATAGTTTCATCTAATAGCCATCCCACAGAACTCATCTCTGAATTTGTTGATCATCAACTTAAGCCTTTAGTGTCTTCTCTTTCTTCTTACGTTAAAGACACTAACGATTTCCTTAACAAACTTCGCATACTTGCTAAATCTCCAGCTAACGCTATGCTTGTCACTCTTGACGTTTCCTCGTTGTATACTAACATACCTCACAACGAAGGTATTGATGCATGCCGTCACTTCCTTCAAACTCGTAACAACAAACACATTCCTACTGAAACGCTCTGTGATTTAATACGCATGATCCTTACTATGAACAACTTCTCATTTAATAATAATCACTATCTCCAGATCCACGGTACAGCTATGGGGACCCGTATGGCCCCCTCTTTTGCTAATTTATTCCTTGGTAATTTCGAAACTAACGCTCTTTCCAAAGCCCCTTACAAACCACACACTTGGTTGAGATATATCGATGATATTTTTATGATTTGGACGGAGGGCCAAGATCGTCTAAAAGTATTCATCGATTATCTCAACGCTCTTCACCCTACCATTAAATTCACTTCATCTTACAGTTTCACCGACATCTCTTTTCTCGATGTCACAGTCATCTTTAAAGACGGTAACATCGAGACTGATCTCTACACCAAACCGACTGATAAACACCAACACCTTCTCTACACTTCTTGTCATCCTTTACATACTAAAAAAGCTATCCCTTTTAGTTTAACACTCCGCATTCGTCGCATTTGTTCCACTGACGAAACCTTCAAACTTCGCACTAATGAATTAAAGTCTCACCTCTTAAAGCGAGGTTATAAGCGTTCTTTCCTCGATCTACAAATACAACGTGCTGCTAATATTTCTCGTAACGATGCTTTACAGGCTAAACATGCACAAGATTCTAACCGAATTCCTTTCGTCATCACATATAATCCAGCACTACCTAACATTTCATCACTGATTCGTAAACATTCTCACATACTGTTTTCTTCTAATCGTTGTAAAGACGTTTTTGTTAACCTGCCTCTCGTCGCTCACCGCCGTTGCCCTAACCTTCGTGACCTACTTGTCAAATCACAACTACGTAATGTGATTAACAAACCTGCTCTTCCATCTGGCTCTTTCCGCTGCGGAAAAAACTGTGCCACTTGTCCTTACATTAATCATGGCCTCGTTAGCTACACTTTTTCTTCCACCGGGGAAACCCGTTTCATTAAGTCACACATCACTTGTAACACCAGTAACGTTATATACATGGTACAGTGCAATCGCTGCCGCTTACAATACATCGGTGAAACTAAACGACGGCTCAAAGACCGATTTAATGAACACAGACGAGCAGTTGACAAATTTTATATTAAATCTAAACCTACCACAGTTTCTGAACATTTCCTTTCTTGCCCTAACCATTCTAATACTGACATGCAACTTATCCCCTTAGAAATAATTTATTCTTCGCGAGACTCTATTCGTAAAGCCAGAGAGTCATATCTTATCGACATAGCTAAAACTCTCGAACCTCTCGGCATGAACAAACGTGATGAAACTTAATATGTTATCTTGTAGACCCGTATCAGTTACTTACGTCATTTCCTTTTTCCTCTTAGATTGTGTAATCACCTTTATATTTATACTTGCCATTGTGAAATATTCATTTGTAAGATCTACCTGAAGAAGGCTGGTTTGGCCAGCCGAAATATCGTAGAATTATCAATATATACGTTGTTCGATCAGCTTTTCTGTAGTCCTTGGACTTGTTTACTTATTAGTATTTTTGGCTGATCAGATCTCTCCGCAAGATCCAACGTACCACCGACAGAATTGTCGTATACGGTTTTTGCTATATTTTATTATTCGTTATAAAAAATGTATTTTCCAATTTTTTCAACATATTTTAAATTTAGACCGTATTACCAACAGTATAAGAGCAACTTGTTTCAACAGGGGATCCCTTTAAATGTTGTGTTATGACACAAGTCTTATAAGTAATGTACCGATCAATTCGAAACATCAACATCCCCCCCCGGGCAACCCTCGGGCATTTGACTCGTTTTCGTGCCCGGGGAGTGGGGAAGTTGACATCGGTAGCTATCCTTGGGGTGGGAAATTTGACACCGGACGGGAGGGGTGGGGGGATTTGAACAAGTTGTCTCGATTTCATGTTATGTGCTGCGTGGTTTCCTCGATCGAAATCATGGCGGAATTGGATCGGGGAGGTCACTACGGAGCCCTATAAGGGCCATCAACAAACACACATTGTATGAAAGACTATCGCGTGATACTGCTTTATTATCGCGCGATACCATTTTACTATCGCGCGATACTGTTTTATTATCGCGCGATAGTGTTTTAATATCGCGCGACAATGTGTTATTTTAAAATACGTACATTACTTAGCAAGACAACATGGCGGCGAACACGCTACGTGGTAATGCTATTTTCCTTTATATGTTTCAATTACGTCCGACAACGAATTTGGCTTTACCTGAATACTTACAGGCGGTTCAAAATGCTATTGAAAATAACAGGGATGCATTAGTCGACTGAGTACTTTAAAGGGGCTGTGTCACGGTAAGACTCCACATTCATTTTTCCGGGCCGGAAAGAGCTATTTCCACCGATTTTGATATGAACTAACGAACCTCTCGGCCATGTGGGATGCTTAAAATGAAAGCAAATATGCAAAAATAACTAACAAACTGTATATTAACAGTCTCCAGGGAAAATATTGAAAATCCTTTCAATCGAGCATTGAGGGAGGGAAGTTTAACTGTTTGTATATAATTAACAGCCACTAAACGAGCGATTACTTGATACATGCGCAGTACCATATGCATGACATAGCCCCTTTAATCTAGGCTTGAATTATATGGAAATCCTTGCTTTTCTTTTAATTTATAACGCCATCAAGATGAGTCTTCGCCAGCTTAAACGTGTTCTGAGAAGCAAGAATTTACGAAGGAGAAAGGACTACAGTAGTCCAGATGAAATAATTGACGCCATAGAAATGCGGGAACTCCAGGGAAGTGAGAGATGTCTAGGCTTCAGGCAAATGCACCATTTGTTAAGGGACGGACCATTAGAAAAGGTATGGGGGGGGGGGAATTCCAAAAAAAATAATCCATACGATGGAAAATTATAAAAAAAAAATTCATGCACAACCAGCAACACAGAAAAAAAAAAAACATGGAGGGGGAGAGGCAAGGCAGAGGCCAGGGACTGCACAAATGTACAGGGATGCCATCAACTGCAAATGGTTTCCTTCTATCACTGTTTTTGTTGCAGCAACTCTTTTGTGAGAGGTACACATATGTATCCTTTGATTTATCCACTATTAAAAGCAGGAGCAATTTTACATAATTTTTGTCTCTCAAAAAGATTTGTTTGAATGGGATTTTCACTGGTCTCGCTATGAGCTTGAATCATAAACAATCATTTGCCATGCAAAGTGATGCAGCTGTACACTTTTATAGGTATCAATATTAAAGTATAACTTTTAATATGGGCACACTAGCCCTGATCAAAACAAAAATTCACAGGAGCTTGGCTCTTAAAGTTTACTTGGGACAAGAATTATTAAGTCTTCAAAAACTCATGAATAATTAATGCGCATTTTGTCCAATCAGATGAAGCAAATCAGTCACGTGCATGCTCCTTTATACCTGATAAATCTCATCATACTAAAAGGGCCCGCGGAGGGATTTGAATTCTGTCCCAGGGGGAAACGGGGTTAATGATTGTTACAATGGAATTTCTAGTGATGTTTCAGCTTTCTCATTGAATTGCTAATTAGGATGAACGTTTTATATAAAGAATACCAATGAACATGAAATTTTATATAAAGTTCCATCCTAATTAAGAATTCACTGATAAAGACCCAAAGGTAACAAAAAGTATACGGAACATAAGGTACCTAGATAATAAATTTTGCACTAAATTTACTAATATCAGCAGACTACCGAGATACACAGATAATATTTTTAAAATGAAGTTATCCAACTACCCGCATTACTTGTTTACCGAGCCACTGTTTAGTTCCAATTATTAAACCAAACTCTAAGCCGTAAAATAATAAAAACGTACATTAAACTTACATAGTTTGTGCCGTCATGTCAGTCACATCGCTTTCCAAGTCTTGAACTTTATCGAGGTAAACCACGACACCAAATCGTTCATTGCGAAACGCCGCTTCAAAAACATAGTATGGTAATTTTTTCATGTCATTCACTTAAAGTGCCTATAACCCTTTTGCAATTTTTATTGCTTACAAACCTTCGAAGGGTTTTGAGTACTTCTGTGAAGAAAGTTTTGGTTTTGAGTGAATACTCTATGGTCTACGCTTGTTTTAAATCGTGTAAATGTGACCTTCCCTGATCCATGACCGCGTAAGCAAAAACCTGGGTCGATACCTGTATGTACGTCATCTTGACGTCATATAATTAATTCGGCTTTGCAATCATTTTAAGAAATACTTAACATGTTGACTAAAATGACTTTTCTCTTTACTAACAACTCGCAAACTGTGTATATTTTCTATGCATCGATGTTGTTATGATAGAAAGGCGCTATGGAGAATAATGCATTAATGAGGTGACGTATATACAGGTTTCGACCCAGGCTTTTACTTACGCGGTCATGGGTCAGGAAAGGTCACAAAGGGTCACATTTACACGATTTCAAACAAGCGTAGAACATAAAGTATTCACTTTAAACCAAACATTTCTTCACAGAAGTACTCAAAACTGTTCTGAGGTTCATAAGCTATCAAAATTGCAAAAGGGTTATAGGCACTTTAAGATGTTCGTAATTGCAGGCGGTGATTACTCGAATATTTTGCATGGCGTTGTGAATACAAAGGTTCATTAAGTAACCATTCCCTTGAGATGTGCGTCTTTCTTTCATTGCATTCTTGAAGCGTTTTTGAAGCCGTTTAAAACACTCACAGCACGTGTTTTATCAAGTCTAAAAATTCTCGGGCTTCGCCCTCGAATTTTTAAATTTGATAAAACACTGCTGTTCGTGTTTTAAACAGTACATATCAAAATCATTGCACACAGAAGGACATTTGCTATTGGTCATCGCTTTGAAGTAAATGCGATTTTATTTGAGAGAGAGAACAACTTCAGTCGCATTACAAGTTTATAATGTGGCTTACCTGTTGATACCAGAACTATACGAAGGAGAATTCTCTGATTTCGTTTGAACGCTCCAAATTCTCTCCTACTGCAGTTCCCGTCATACCAAAAGTCACACAAGAAAAATAGTACGAAATCATGACGAAATAGAACTTGTGATTTGTGATTTGTACCACTCTAAACTTGAGAAACCTCAATGTTCTATACACAAGAATACTGCAAATTTATTCTTCTATCTGAATTCAGCGGTAAGTATTCAAGCTAAACCCAGGTAGTTCCTAAACCAGTAACGCCTTGTAAAAAATCACTTTACTCGCGAAAGCAAATTCAAATTTGTACGGTCGAAATCTTAATATAAGGTCGAAATGCCCCGCTTAACGCACAACCCCTCCCCCCTCCCCCCTTTAACGTCCACCCATTGTTTTATGCTTTTATAAAGTCAGGAAAAACAGTAATGAAATACACGGGAGTTCACTTATAAACAAAGTATAAAACAAGCTTACAGCTTTAATAGCTGCAACTGTACAGTCAGTCAGTACCTCGAATTCCCGTACGAGCTCATTTCGGACCTTGACTAAAATACTCATTATGTCACGACTATAAAACTGAGTTTCACTTATCTGGAGGTTTGACTGAGGTATTTCATGATACTTCTAATCAAAAGACCTTGTTGAAATTTCCGGGAAATTCAACAGAAATTGTGCTCTATGTAGATCTAGCTGACTGGAAACGTTTGATTAAAAAGTGTACTTCTACTGATGAAAATGTATTTGTTCTGAATGCCCCACACTAACGTCCATGCCCTTACCCCCTCCCTCCCCCTAAACGTCCGTTGTGCGTTAAGCGGGGCATTTCGAATATGTCGACGGCCCCTAATCACTCCAACTGACAGTTATCAGTTGCAGATGAGATGTTACTTAACTTTGATTTGAAGGTAAGTGGAAGTCATATATTATTTTATTTGTTTTATAAGGCAAAATAGCTCCCAAATCCATGTATTTTTGAGTGAAATGACTGGGCCGATAATGGAAGTGAGTCACCGGTTATCGATATGTAGGCTTTTGTACGCAATGACTTTGATATGCATAGGTAGCTAATTTTGAATAGATTAGTACATAAATTAAAAACAAAAAAAACGTGCATGAGATCGTAGCCGAATTTTTTTTTGCTGCACAGCAAACTGGAGTAAAAAAAAATGCATGCACCTTGAGAATCCCCCCCCCCCCCCCCCCCCCCCCCCCATAACTTTTCTAATGGTCCGTCCCTAAGAAACAAACATTCGCTGGTATTAAATTAGCAAGGAAACTGTTAGATACGCTTTGATGAAGGAGTTGAAAGACCGTAGCGAGACACGGATTAAAGCGCGGGCATTAATTTGCACCAGGGCCTAACTTCATATGGCATTTAGATGGCTAGTATTTCTCGACTAATGCATCCCTGTTATTTTCAATATCAGAGTAGTATATGTGGAGTTAAAATGATACCACTTTTTTGTGAACGTAGTGGAGGCCTTCGTTCAGACCTCAGGCCTCCCCTACGTTAACAAAAAAGTGGCATCGATTTTCCTCCACATATACTACTGGAAGCATAATTGGTTGAAATGCTGTCTTACAGCGATAACATTCTTTGATCTACTTATCCATTTTTTGATTTCTTAGACCGTGAAAAAGGAGAAAAATAAGGCTTGAAATGTTGTCATTTTTCCATTCGTTGCCAACATCATTGCATTTCGATATCCATATTAGAGAAAGCCGCACATGTATAGTATGTCGACACCGATTTGTGCGGGTGGTGCTTCCTGTCCATTCCTAATTCAACTAAGTACGACGGCGCCTTGTCCTGAACCTTTGCGGGTTTCGTGCTTTTCTTGTGTGGCGTTTTTCTTCGTACCACGCCCGTCTTTCCTACACTAGACTTTCCTGAAGCGATCTCTGTTCGTATAGTCGTAGTGGTGGGAGGTGGTAAAATGTGCAAAGGACTCTTCGAGGCAAAAATAAGCGATTCACGATTAAGATGGGTCCCCTCGGTAAAATGTGCAAATGACTCTTCGAGGCAAAAATAAGCGATTCACGATTAAGATGGGTCCCCTCGGTAAAATGTGCAAATGACTCTTCGAGGCAAAAATAAGCGATTCACGATTAAGATGGGTCCCCTCGGTAAAATGTGCAAATGACTCTTCGAGGCAAAAATAAGCGATTCACGATTAAGATGGGTCCCCTCGGTAAAATGCGTGAATGACTCTTCGAGGAAAACGAACGAGGCAAAAAAAAAAAAAAAAATAATAGAGACTGTCGTTTCGTCTCTCTTCATTTTTTTTTTTCCCTTTTTTTTTTACTGCCATTCGAAAGCCCTTAGCGAACCCTCTACGTCTCCATAAGTCTTACGGTACTTCAATTCTGCCAGTACTTTCGAGAAGCGATTTTCTTTTACTAAGTTCACGTCGTAGTGGTGCACTACACGTTGTACAAAGTCTGTAGCTAGTTCGACAATCACGATCGCATTTACGACATGGATATGCGAAGCCCTCTATGTTTTTATGAGTCTTACGGTCCTTCAATTCTTCCAATACTTTCGAGAAGCGATTCTTGATTTTGCGTTTCTCTCCACTAAGTTCACGTTGGCGTCGTGCACCACACGTTGTACAAAGTCCGTAACTAGTTCTACAACCACTACCGCATTTAGAACATGGACCGAATGGGATGGCTCCTCTTTGTATCTGATAGTTGTGTTGAGCACAATATTCTGACACTTTGGAAGGTTTCCTCACGCACTTCGTTTCCTTACCACGCATCAACCAAACGCAAGTTACTATCTCGGCCATCGTGTGATATGACTTCGTACTGTTTATGTTTAATTGATAATATTTTGGGAGAGTTCTAACCAAAACAGCTGATTCGTGACGAGGACATCCGCCAATACATACTCATTTAAGAATTTAGTTTAAGACCATGAGAAGAAAAAGATTCGATAGTGAAAAAAACCAAATACCAAAACTGGTATCACCAGAACCTCTCTAGGAACCTTTCACCTTTTTCCTTCCTTTGCCATCTTTTCGTTCCTAGAGAGGTTTTTATTTATTTGCCGGGCCCGGCTTTGACGGTATTTGTTCTACTGTATTCATTCTACCGTATTCGTTCTACTGTATTCATTCTACTGTATTTGTTCTACTGTTGTTTGGATCCTGTCCTAACTGGTTGAGACACAACCGGCACCCGTGGGTCCCATTTAAGATCCCTTGAGCTTCACCCATGCACCCGACCCAGGATTGACATTATTCCTACTTCTGCCACATGACAGACGCGCTACGACTTGTGTGATGTGGTGGAGCTTTTTCCATCACACAAGCCGATCTACCACACATGGTCCGTAGGATTCGAACCCCAGGTATATGAGCAGCTCCACCTTTTCACTCATATACCTAGCGCAGAACCTTGAGACCATGTGTGCTAGACACTATTTTTGATGATAAAATACTCTACTTATGTCTTAAGCACCTGTCGTATGTTAATTAGCGCCGTTCACGCGTTGGTTCGAAATTTGCATACGAACTGCAAAACAACACGGTAATTTATACGAACTAAGAGCATCTGTTCTTAGCGCAGTAATTTATACGATTTTCTTAGTGAAGTTAAAATAGACTCCGTTATGGTTTCTTTCATAGGAGATGTTGATTCTTATCCCACTAGACTGCCAAGTTTTGCTCTCATTTCCTTTCGGATCTCCGAGCGAAGTTCTTCTACGTTTTTTGACCCTCTTTCTTGCCTATTTTTTTGTCGTATTTCGAGCTTGAGTGATTCGTATTTCGATCTTTCATCGATAACACTTCCGAACTCGGCTTCTGAAATATTACCATCGGCTAGAGCCTTTGAGACTTTGACTTCCACGGAATTGGCCTTAGCCTTTGCCAACATAACGGTCTTTTCGTGCTTCGAGACGCGAATGCCAAGTTTCTTACTTGCGATAGACATCGAGGCCGAAATGACGGCACAAACGAACCCGAGGCTTCCTAATGAAATACCCACAGGTATCCCGATCCCCGTAAACGTCAAGCCCAACGCCATAGCGGATAATGCACCACTCAAGCTACCTGTGGCCACAGCAACCCCGTGAACAATACCACGCGCTCGGGCATATTTCTTACGAACGACTTCGTAGTGCTTTGCCTGCCGTTCGAGTTCAGCAAGTGTGTCACATACTTTTTGTAGCCGAAAGCTATCTCCAGACAAAACGGTTTCAGATGAACGTAGATTGGGATAGATCGGCGCCGTTGGAATTGTTTGAATCGAATCGCTTGCCATCGCATATTATACGTATGGCTTACTCAATCTTCAATACGTATCGTATGGGTCGACCACGGAAGTCTACCACGTTGCCTTTCTCATCACGAATCGTCAGACGAAGGCTGTTTCGTGTTGTACCTAGAGCTCGGACAGGTAGTGGGGGCGTTGTAGAATACGTATTTACATCAAACCAACTGCCTCGTACTTTAAAGCTAGCCAGTACATTCGATCGCTTTCCCTCTAGTAGCGAGAAATTGGAATCTACCACATCGCAGTATACGTACATTGTGTTGATATCCTTGATTACCAGGTCGTAGTGTCCAGCTTTTAGCGATACGTTTCCCCCCATATCTTCATTTCCTTCGATACCCAATAGTTCGCAGAGATTCTTACTGAACTTGATTGTTTTCTGAACCTTTAGGATCCAATCCCTCTTACCGCTTTTATTTATGAAGCTTACGACTTTGTTCGACATAGCTTCATTGAAGAAGGGCTGGAGTTTACGTAGGTTATGAGACCCCGGATAGATTTTGTATGGGAACCCTACGCCTCCGGTATCCCACTCGAACGTAGCCAGCGTTTCTAGGTTCCACCAGCTATTCTCGAAAGTGACCTCAACTAGCGAAATATTATTGATAAGAATTGGATCGTCGAAGTAGACCGTATGGTCAGCCGAGGTGGTGGCGACATTTAAAATCACCATCGTATATTGAAGACATAAACTTTATATGTCATAACTTCAATAGTTACGATGCCTCTAGTTTTACCAAACGAAGATGATGATCTATCTGCTGAGGACCTGGCGGAGATTGCCATGGGTGGCCCAAGGCTTTCGAAAGCTGAGCAGACAGCGCTCCTTGTCGATGAAAACGCCAGGATTGCCAAACTGAATGCCGATTTGTTGACAAAGTTCAAGAAAAAATACCCACAAGCGGATTTTCACCAGTTTCAGGCCTCTACGAGCATACATAATTCAGGCAAATATTCGACGAGTATTTGGTTTCGAGATGGGAATCATAGCTATGCGGTCTATGGCGATGATATCTCCAAGCCACATGCTACCATTCAAAAACGTATTGATGATGCACTGCAGGTAGGTTTCCCAGCTCCCTTCAGAAAGACAAAGGTGAAGTATCCAGTTCCAGCCGTTCCATGGGGGGACGACCCAAAAGACATAGTCCCTATCCTACGAACGCTCAAGATCTACGTAGCGAAGAAGCAGTCCTTCACGTTGACGCCACGAGATATCTTTCAAGAGCCGGACCAAGTTTTCTACACCGTAAAGCAAGCAAACGAGTGGCTAGATGCTCCACCAATGAGACATTGGCAACAACAGCTATGCTTCGTCCTTTGGTGTGCAACGGCAGGCTGTGGGGTGTCGTTTGACGACCATCTTTCCGATGAGGCACCAATCATCGACAACGTCAGGAGCTTTTACCGCTTCCATGTGTACTACACAATGAGGCGATTACTATTCGAATTGGGGGTCCCACTTCCCAGAGATTCGGTCTTCAATAAAAACAACAACGCTCCATGGAGTTCCGTCGCTTATGACAGGCTCAGGATAGAGTTTGGAGTCGATAAAGTTGACTTTGCCCTGCGCCGAGGGTCCAATGGTGGCTTAGGAGACGTATACATATACCTCAGAAAGGGAGGGCTGACGAATGCTCAAGAGAAATGGGGGACACACAACATTTCATACGATTCGAAGTGGCCTGGGGGCAGTTTCAAGTTTCCTGAGGAGAGTCGTCGCCCTAACTTCGAATTTCCGTTAAAGTTCATTCGTAACGATGCGGTAAAGAATCAACGCAATTGGTTCGTTCCACAAACTGGTCACGGATTGTCGAAGGACGGGCTAGCCAGAATAAACTTATCTGCAATGGTCTACGTATACTGCGTTCTAGGATCCCAGGCTTCTTTGCGCAATTCGATCATAGGGACATCGACCTTATCCCTCAATGTTCAGGCCGATTGTGGTGTAAAGTTGGAAGAGGTCATCACAGAAAAGAAGGTAGATAGCCTTGTACGATATCAAAACGCTTTGCATCTAACGCGCGTTCGTCTCGACCTTGCAGTTGCCAAGGACTGTTTGTTAATACCCAGCCGTATGATTATTAACGATGAGAGCGTACCAGGTTATAACAACGAACTACAAATGGCATCCACACCTAACATCCAATTTGGAATAAATGACCGTATCAACTATAAGGAAAAGCCTCCGAAACCACCACGTATGGAAGGTAGTTCACGAAAGAAAGATCTACCGCATCAAGATGTCGTTGCGGTGAAGCCTCCGAAACCACCACGTATGGAAGGTAGTTCACGAAAGAAAGATCTACCGCATCAAGATGTCGTTGCGCCTATCCCACAAGTATCGCAACCTCGTAGTACCGATGCCGTTATGACAAAGCATGAGATCAATTTGGGGCTGATGATTGCCACCGCAGCTGGAGTCGCATGGATGCTATTTCGCTGACTTAAATCGCTCTATTACGATCACCACCACAGCTACAATCAATATCCAGATGTTCTTCGCTAAGAATCCTAATACCTCGCCAGCCGTGCGAAACAAAAAGCTAGCAATTGCCCCAACCATTCCAGGTAGAATCTGCCCTAGCTTCTTTCCTAGACCTTTCAACGCATTGCCGACCCCACTGGCAACATTAGCAAGCCCCTTAGATAGCATGGAAGCCACGACGCCAATCACGGTGCCTGTCGCAATCGCAATTCCAAGCACTCCAACACCGTACTTTTTGAAGATGGCCTTCACGCGGTCTCGCATGGACATACGCTCTTCGATTTTTTCGATATTTGACTCAATCTCCTGTATTTGGTCGTCTATTTTCATCACTTCTTCCTTCGCTGCCGTATGTTCTGTCGACCCTTGCTTGGATGATTTCACGTTTTTCATTTCCTTAGCTCTTTCTATCTTAAGTTGGTCGATCTCAGCTTCTCCTTCGCTAACAATCATCTCTGCGGGAGGCCCTAGAGCGTCTGTGAGCGTTTTAGGTAATTTTCCATTAACATTACCTTCGGCGTCGTACAGCTTGTAGTATTTGGAACCAGATCTGTTCAGTCGCACCACGACCTCGTTGTTCGTACCCAAGGTAGTAGTGAACTTGGTAGTGTCTACATTTGGATACTTGGCATGGATGCGTTCCCAGGCCTCATCGCGTTGACCGATTTTTTCCTCTAATATATATTTCACCTCAGTGAACGATGTTTCCGCGGTATGGCCGCTTGTCATTACACTCTCATCATTTAGCTTCACCAATTTGATGTACTCATGTGGACTGTACCCCCATTCATTATGTTTGCTCCAAAGCTTATCCCGAAAGCTTTTGGATCTTTCTCCTATTCTGGCCTTAACTCTATCCCACCAAGTACTTCGGTCTTCAGTCTTACCTGGACCAAGCTCATGCCATTCTTTGGCAGAAAGATTTTCTATGTCGGCTTGACCTTCCTCAGTCAAAGGATCGAAGTCTGCATTTTCAGCCATGTTGAACAATAACTATTTATGTCCATATATTCAACATGATCCCGTCGACGTTGGTTCCTGCAAAATCGCATAGAGAGCCTCAGGGATTGAAAGCTCTACACAACGTAGATAGAATCACCTTCACTCCATCGGAAGCCAATCCAGGAGAGACTCTCTATGTGAAAATACCAATACTAGGGGAAAACATCGTCCTCGTTCCGGGTAGTCTCGCGCTCTTGGCTGACCTTACGTTGTCTGGTGGACATGCTAACAATCGAGTGGTGGCTAATGTCGGCCGTTGTCTGGTCTCACGTAGAGTTCTCAAAATAGGCGCTGAAACAATAGAAGACATTGAACGACCAGATCTTCTACAGACATATTCCGATCTCTATTTGCCAACTATAGAGCGAGATGCGCGCGTGGGACAAGGTATTCAAACAGAGAACACGAACAAGCTACGCTCGAATGCTGGTGACAAAGGCACTTCGGATACTGGAGAAAACTTGCTCCTAGCTGTGTATGGTTCGAAATACCGAATCCCACTAGATGTGGACATCCTGACGCAACATGGAGCTCTTTATCCCTTCGCTCTTCGCAACACCATTTCTCTCGAGTTGACTCTATCACCTGCTACGGATGTGGTGGTAGGATCAGACACTACCAAGATAGGTACATACAAGCTAAGCAACATCCAGCTAGAGTACGAAGTTGTTGAGAGTGAAATTATCGCCAAGCAAGCGAAAGACGAATATGTCAGTGGCGCCGTCTTCCTGTTCAGGCACGCTGTTCACTTCAAAACCGTACCTATCAACAAAGCATCCGACACTCTGATATCCCAGCAAGTCGACGTTCCAAGGTTGTCCTTTACTGGACTGCTCCTCCTCTTCGTGGCACAACATGCCCACGGCACACGAAACAGCGAGGTGTTTGACTATCCAGGAATCACGAAGGTCGAGATCGATATCAATGGAAGGCCAAACAGGATCTTTCCTGGAGGCATGCTACCATCAGACTTTTGGGAGGCCGCTAATGGATGGTTCGGCGCTGGCAAAACGTCTATGACCCCGATCAAGTTCTACAATAATAAATTCGCCATCCTGGTTGATTGTCGCACAGTAAATGATCCAGTTGTCCATGGCAATGGCTTGAATCAAACCGGCAGTGGAAAGAACCTCCAGATCCGCATCCATAGGACTGGAGGTAGTGGAATCGTGAACATGCACATCTTCGTACTTGCCGATGCTCAGATCACGATATTGAACGGAGCACTGGAAAACGTATCGTACTAGCATGGACACTTTAGTAACGGAAATCCCATTCAACGCTCTCATAGTGGGACCAACGAATTGTGGAAAAACGGCCCTTCTCGTAGAGCAGCTTCATGGGGCATTTCGTGGTAAGTTTGACTACGTAGTACTCATATGCCCCACGTATGCCCACAACACTACTTATCGTGGATTCGCCCATCTAGATCCTCACTTCTTCGTGATGTGCCCCTCACAAGATGCCATCAATGCCGCGCTACGAGTTTGTTCCACCTTTTGGGCAGGTACCAATACTCTTTTGATACTCGACGATTGCGCCGCATCGAAGGATGTAAAGCTGAGAACCGATAAGCTCGTGGAGATGGCCTTTTCCGCTCGTCACCTAGGCATTTCTATTTGGGTGTTAACTCAACAGTTGACAAGCATATGCAAACCTTTTCGAGAAAACGTGGCGGTGGTCGTGGCCTTTCATACCGCGTCAGCTCTTGATGCCAAAGCACTATTTGAGGACTACGGTGGTGGGTTGAAGGTGGATGAGAGGAAAATGTTGACCTCGGAGCTCAAAGCCCACAAGTTCGCTCGCACATGTTTCTGTCTCCGCCATCCTTTCGAGGTAGTATTAGAGATTCCCGCACCCAAAGCATACTTCAACCATGGATGAAGGAATCAAAGAACTGTTAGGCGAGTGCGCCGTCGTTTGTCCGCCGGTCGTACTGGAACATCCATCCAAATCAGAGGATGTTAAAGATCGTAGGGAGGCACTCTCGATTCTAGCCGCAATGGGCACAACAAAAGAATATCTAGGTCGGGACTTTTCTCTAGGAGATATATCTAGACTGCCTGATAAAGACGTTATACGTTTACATAGTAGGTACCAGGCCGTAGTAGCAAAGCAAATAACAGGTTGTCTAGTAGACGGAGCACTGCGACTAGCAACTCGTGCAGTTGGTTACGTAGTCCGACTAGACAGCGAACAAGCACTTCTCCTAGATCTACGAGAAGACCACCTAGTTCGCAACGAGATATCTGCTGTGGCCGCCTTGTTGTCTCTTAAAGCAGGTCGCTTTGTGGCTCTAGCTAGTGCCTTGTTCCATGTAGCTGACCACGTAGTTCCATCTAGTACACCAAGCAGTAAACCTATTAAAGACTCAAAGTCTACTGACATGAACGATGGAGGAACAACAAGATCGGATAACTGCAGATCCGCCGAAGACTGCGCCTGAAAAAAAGACCAAAGATCCAAAGCGCATTGCCGCTGGAAAAGCACTGGCGGAAAGTAATCGCCGCGCTAGAGAGGCATTAAGTCGTGAGAGTGCACCTGAAGTTCGGGATGACGGAAGCTGGTACGATAAAGTGTCTGCCAACACTACACTATCAGCAATTGGAATAGGCATCGCGTTAGTTGGGCTGTACTATCAGTACAAGGACCGCAACGCTACGACACCCCACACTCATTCCGAAGAAATACACGAAGCTAGAAGCAAAAAGTTGCCTTCCATGGAAAATAACATTTGAACATATCGACAATACAGATACGTTCGATGGCAGAAAAAAGCAAAGTGGTAGAAACAGTAATTGATGCCGCCACATTGGCTGGAATAGCAACTGGTGTTGGTTGGATCGTAAAAAAGGTGACAAAGGAGTCTATGCTTGGCGATCCTTCATCAAACATCTTGAATTACGTGAAGTGGACGGCCGTATTGGCTGGTAGCATTGCCGCCAAAAAGTATCTCGAAGACAAAGGGCTCGTACCTAAGAATTTCGAAGACAAAGGGTTCGTACCTAAGAGTTTGTAAACAATGGGGGGATCGATTAGCATAGCGGTTGCCTTTGCGGCAGCAAGCCTTGGTGCTAAATACCTCGACCGATATATTTCTGGAAGAGACCCAGAGGAGACTAATATAGAGATCGAAAGGCATGATAGAGCCCTTGAGAAATACAAGGCTGACATGGCCACTTACGAAAAACAACAAGAAGAACTATCCAAGTGGGTCCAAGAGCAGGAACGTAAGAAATACTACGCTGCCGAGGATCTAGCCGATACGGACCGCGCCCTTGTACTATACAATACAGTACACGTGGGGCTGCACCGCATGAACATGAAGAAGCCTCACTTTTCCTACTACTATAAACCTTCGAGTTCGCAGAGAATTACAGAATTGGCAATCGTAGGTGGTGGGACGTTCGCTATAGGATACGTCGCTAGTCGGTTGCTTTAAAAATCACAAGACTAATTCCGAGGAAAAGCTGAAAGAAGACCACCACAACGAGGTTGTAAAAAAAAACGAATCCAACAACCCTATTAGATAAAGCCACATGTATATATATCAAAGACGATGGCTAGCCAAGTTTCCAATGCAACCAACGATGCCCCCTCAACCAACGATGCCCCCTCAACCAATGATGCCAATACCACGGCAGATAACGCTACGGCAGCTAATACTGCGGCAGCTAACGCGGCGACGGCAAACAAATCCTCTGTGTTCAACGCAGAAGACATCCTCGAAGCCTTCGAACAGGAAAAGAAGGGAACGATTGTGTTTGACTGGGACAATCCTCGAAGTGGTCCAAACGGATGTAAATACGTCCCAGTCTACTTCGATCTTGGGGAAGGACAACGTCCAGCAATCTTTCGCTTCAAAGACGAAAAACATGTTGGTCAAATATGTCCACATGAGCAAGGAGACCTTGCCCGATTGAACCTCGCATCGGGACAAAAGGATAAGTACAAGAAGCGCGATCGCAATCCCTGCCTACAAGTTCAAAAGTGGAGCGTCCCAGTATTGACTCAAATGGATGGAATCACCTTGAAGACCGACAAGGATGGAAACCCCGAACTTCCAAGTCCAGACAAATTGAGTACCCTCTTCAAAGTGATCCAAGAGTTGGACTCGGCGTTTGAAAACGAGGTTGAGGCATGCCTCACAAGTGGAAAGATTTGTGCACGCAATCTGCGTCGCCGTACGGCACCAGCCGAAGGAGCTCTCGTTGTCTCCAACACTAAGATCCATACACTGGTTCAACGAACTATCTCCATGGAAGCCTCCAAGAACGCCGGACGCGCATTGAGCAATCCCATTGCTAGGCTGCGCATGAAATGCAACGTGCAGACGGGCGTGCCTAATTGTCTATTCTTCGACAAGAGTCGGCCGTTCTACGTAGGAAGCCGCACTTCTTACGAAGCTCTCGTAGACTCGAATTCAAACCAAGTCAACATTGGAAACATAAGTAATATGATATTGCCAGGTTCCATACACGATGGCGTTTGCGATGCTAGTAGCGTCTGCACAAGTGGATTGGGAATATCGTACCTACTCGACGCCGCCGTCCTAGTCGTAACACAACCGCTTCCAACGAAGACTCGGGCCACCCTCGAGGACGTATACGAATAGGGAGATGTAGAAAGGAAAAAAAAAAAAAAAGGAATAAGGACCGATGGGTCTTTATTCTTTTTTTTTCATTTTTTAACGATAAGGACTATACATATTAAAGCCTCGTTGTTAACGCTATACGTAATGGATGCTATCTTCTATGGCCCTGAAGGATATTGGAAAGGTTACTCCGCAATTGGTAAACTATCGGCGGCAGCAAAGGTATCGGAAGACACGGCTAAGAGTTGGTTAGAGAAGCAAGCACTATGGCAAATTTATTTACCACCACCACGATATGTACCACGACCACATTGGACCGTATCGAAACCTAACGAAGTCCACCAAGCTGATTTGATATTCTTACCACACGATCGACCTGGGCGTGGACGGAAGCTATACAAGTACGCATTGGTGGTAATCGATGTGGCTTCTCGATACAAAGAAGCCGAACCTTTAGCTTCGAAAGGTAGTGGTGAAGTTTCTGCGGCATTCGAACGAATCTACAAACGTAGTCCACTCGAATGGCCAAAGACGTTGCAAGTAGATCCTGGAAGAGAATTCATGGGACGTATGTCTGAAACGCTAGAACTACATGGTACGAAAGTTCAACGAGGCGAGGCTGGTAATCATAGAGCGCAAGGCTTCGTCGAACGAGCGAATAGAACGCTAGCTGAGAGATTGTTTGGATACCAATATGCACAAGAGATGGTACTTACTTCGGAAGGCTCAGAGGCGCGTAGTAGAGAATGGGTAGTTCGTTTACCAATGGTTATCAAAGCCCTGAATGGTGAGGTGACTCGACTTACAGGAAAGGAGCCTTCAAATTCTGTAGTGACGCAACAAGTAGATCTAAAGACTCCTACATATTCACGCACTGTTGGCTTGAGAGAAGAGCGCCTACCATTCGACGTCTTAGTTCGATATCTCTACGCCCCAGGAGAATTGGAAGGAGGTGAAAAACGTAGAGCTACTGATCCTGTGTGGAGTTTACAGATATACACCATTTCGCGAAGTGTAGTATCTTCGGGACAGCCTGTGCTGTACTACCTTGCGAAGCGAGAAGGGGAGAAGGACGCACCCAAACGTGGATTCGTTCGTGAAGAGCTACAAGTCGTTCCTAGGGATACGGAACTACCACCGAAAGATGTTCTGTTCGTATCCAAGCGCTAGACAGCATACTCTATTGGCTCGGTGTGGATTCCATCGGGAAGAACGCGTCTTTTGTCGTAGTAAGCCGATAGCCCAAGTTTCTGCTGTTCGTAGGTTGCCATACCTTCCGGCACTAGACGGAAGCCTCGGTTTTTCGCCATGTCAATACTACCCTGGAGTGCTGCTTCGAATCGAGCCCACGAAACGTCGTTGTGCCGTCTAGACATACCTTTGGTGGAATATTTCCTGCTGCCACCCACATCGACATACCAAGCTTTAGAACATAGGGCAATAGCGCGTTGACCTTCGAATTCGAGTTTGAAGAGTCCTGGCGTACGACTGCTCCATTTGTCCCAAGCTAGCCATTCCTTTCTGTGGGCTGCGAAATCCTCTCGTAGGTCTGATCTTACAACTTCGTCGAGGCTGTTTCCAGAGATGGCAACGTACGCGCTGTCCGTATCCATCTGTATGTATTCGAAATCCTTGCGATCGACGTACTTATCAAGGAAGTCGTAGTAGAACTCGAGCATGCGAAGTTTGGCAAGCTGATATACCGCGATACCTACTTGGAAAGGGCGTTTGATTCGGATCTGGGCCTTTCTACTCTCGAGTTCGTATGCCTCACCAACCTCTTCCAGATCTTCGAACCAAACACTTCGCAATGCTTTGTCCACAACTTTCTCATCCTTGGTATAGGCGACATTAGTTTGGCGTCCCAAGTCTTCGAGCAACTTTCCATAGGCGCTGTTTCCTAGTAGCTTGAATATATCTGCCAGCAAAGCTTTACTTTTGTCTACGTCTCCCATGCGTCGCGCCTCAGTGACTTGGTCCACGAACCATCCGAAGATTTCTTTGGATTCGTAGTCTATCGTGCGGTAGACAGCAGTAATCACTGCGCCATGATCGAGATACCAACGTAGTAGGGGCTCGTAGAGTAGCAACCTCTTTCCAGAGAGACTCCCAACTAGCTTCTTTTCCTCGCTGAGCTTTCTACCCGTCCTTGCGAGGTAGGCCAACATTTGTGGAGGAATTGCTTCCTTGGGGATTTTCTTGTTGTAGAAGAAGGGGGGCATCTCCTCAAATTTCTGCCACAATTCTTTTGGTATCTCGATGTCTACCTCCGCGTAGCCAAACCACTCACCGTTTCGTAGACATTCGACGAAGTCTTCGGCTTCTAGATCTGGCTCATCATAGTGAACGACCTCTTCTTTTCCACAAGGCATTTCTAGGGCCATAGTAGAAAGATATAGGGCATTGGCATCGTATCCAAGAATCTTACGACAAATTTTAGTTCCTCCCTGATGACTGCGAATCCTAGTCACTCCCGCTTCGTGGCGTCTAGTGAACACTATGCTTGGACCTCCCACGACAGCGCCTTTCAGCATGTGGTAGGTTTCCTCACCTGGAGCGTACATCTCGGCTCCCCGTTCTACACTACCTCGAAACAGGAACTGTAGCGAGACTCCTGGGATGGACACTGCGTCTTTCAGCATGTCTACTCCCTTCTCGTGGTAGAAATCTCGCATCTTTTCGAGTGCCTCTAGGAATGGGACTACGTCTAGGTCGTTGTAGTATCGTAGCCAATCTGCAAAGGTCTCCATTCCTTTGTCGTGAAAGGTGCACTCGCAATCTTCAAACTCTGATCTAGATAGTAGGTGTTCTCTTTTCAACTTTGAACCCCACTCTCGATAATCTGGTAATCCAACGTGATCCAACTTGTCGGGAGAGTCGAACCACTCATATGGGAAGAAACTCTTTTGCGATTCACATCCATAGGCAGCGATCCAACGTTCATAGGAAATTCCAGGTCCAAGGTAGTTTATCACATCGAGGAAACGGAAATCGGGAGTCAAGAGAAACATAGTGGTGTTGGCTTTCTTCGCTACTCTGACTTTCTTGCATGTATCGGCAATAGATTCTACGAAATAGTTTCTGATCAAATTCAAATCGTACCTGCCAGAGTTGAAGCCTAGAACGGGAACTTGGTTGACCCATTCGTCGATTCTCATCCGTTGTTCCTTTGGTAGTGTGTCAAAGGAGAATTCAGGTGTCTTGGGGCAGAACTGTTCCGCAACGCCTTCTTGGATGTTCTGCGCTCTTAGCTGGAGTTCTTCGACAAAGGCAGCTATGAGTTCCTTTGGATCACGTCGACAGAGATGGGTTGGTGTTCGATCGTACGTGTCGGCAATTGATACTGATATGGGAACATGAACGTTTTCGATGCTCAATCGGTCCGTTGGTTGTCGACCTTTCGTTCTATCGAGGTAGGCTTCAAAGTCGTACACTATGGCGTGTGGATAGGCAGTTTGTATTGGGGTTGGAACCTGCTCATTTGTCTTCTTTGTGGAGCAGCCCCAAGCCTCCACTACTACGTAACCTGCCTCACGTAGACTCTCCGTTCTTTTGCAGGTCTTACGATACAGACATCTCTCTTGAGGGAAGCATTTTGGACAGCCGTGGAAGTAGCATCCATGGAATTGGAAAATGGTTTTCGAAAGAGGTTCGTAGCCATCAACCGCTGCTCCTTCGAGCCAATGCTCTCCACCATGTCCACAAGCTGCGTGATGGATGTGTTGCCCAATCCTTTCGGCTTCGCGTTTCAACCAGCGTAGAGCGGCTTTGCTGGCTGTGCTCTCTGGCCAGAAGGCTTTTTCGTATGCCGTCTGAGGTACTGTAATTACTTTTCCAGGGCAAACAATCTTCGTTTCGCCACGACTACAACGATCTGCGTGGCGTTGAAGGTTCGAGGCATTTGTGAACCGTTGCTTACAAGCATTGCATACGTAGATGTGCCCTAGCTTTTTGACGTCCTTGATATAGAAGGCATGTCCGTCGTATATCCCAATAGTCATCGTATGCTTGTAGTGAGCTGCATGTCGCATCAGATGCCAAGCTCCATCCTCCGTAGGTTCGTACACCCGAATACCGATTCCAAAGTGCAACTCGACTTCCTCCAGCTGGTCTAAGGAAGTTCTGGGAACGTCTTGCGTAGGCACTGTCAGGCGATAGAAGTTCTGGGCAAGTCTTCGAGCTGTGACGCAACACCTATCTACTCGTGCTCCTTCATGCATGGCAAGGCAGCGCCACAGACATAGGTTGTCACCATATCGATCAAGGGCAATCATTCCTTTTTTCTGGCGAAGCCATTGGGGCAGTGGACCCGTTCCCAACAGAGGCTGACGATCGATCACGACTTTGACATCCACGTAGATCCAACGCACGAAGGCCCATTGGGTATTTGGTCGATTGATGTTGTCGGGATTCAATCGAGCTGTCTCCTTGCTATTGATCCACTCCTCTGCATTGCCTAGGACATTCAACCATGGAGAACTGGGGACAGTCTTGGAGAATAGCATCACACGTCCGTCGTTGACATTGCGAATGCGATAGGTGTAGCCGTAGCGCAGGTAGAAGCTGGTGGTTACCTTTGCAACTAACTTTTCCATGATCCTAGGGGTCAAATCTCCTGCCACACCTTGGAAGAAGCGCCACTGGATAGTACGGCGGCCTATCTCCACTCCCTCGAGCATTCCATCTCTCTCATCGAGAATAGCATCGGCCTCTCGAGCTAGACTCTGTGGAAGTGGCTCACTACGAGGCTCTTGCAGGAACCGTCGGAAGGCTCGGCGTTTGTGGGGCAAGCGGCTTCGAGGGTTTTCTATAGACCTCTCTTCGTCAGCTTTTGCCCTTAGACTTGCTGTGATCTCCTCATTCAACTGTTTGGTTTCCCGCGCGCGTTGAGCTCTTTTATGGGGATTTTCAGGATCGCCACGAAGAGCTGGAAACCTACCTGTTCGATCGGCTCGTTCGATCCTATTCTCCCATTCGAGAGCGCGAGCCTCAGCTATTGCCTGGGCGAGCTTGGTTTTGTCGAACCTAGAAGTACCTCGCAACCCGAATTGCTTCGCTTGAGTACGTAGTTCTTCTAGGGTGACCATCTTCTATGTCGCGGGGCGAAGCAACACACAATCGGTGTCGACATACTATACATGTGCGGCTTTCTCTAATATGGATATCGAAATGCAATGGTGTTGGCAACGAATGGAAAAATGACAACATTTCAAGCCTTATTTTTCTCCTTTTTCACGGTCTAAGAAATCAAAAAATGGATAAGTAGATCAAAGAATGTTATCGCTGTAAGACAGCATTTCAACCAATTATGCTTCCAGTAGTATATGTGGAGGAAAATCGATGCCACTTTTTTGTTAACGTAGGGGAGGCCTGAGGTCTGAACGAAGGCCTCCACTACGTTCACAAAAAAAGTGGTATCATTTTAACTCCACATATACTACTATCAGTTTGAATCGCAGGTAAGTGTTCGGTTAAAGCCAAATTCGTTGTCGGAAGTAAAAGAAACATATAAAGGAGAAAAGCATTATCATGATCACGTAGCATGTTCGCCGCCATGTTGTCTAGCTAAGACAGCTAAGTAATGTACGTATTTTTAAATAACATATTATCGCGCGTTAAGAGCTTGATATCGTTTTTATTCACGAGGTTTTCGTATGATATCGCGAACGAGCGATACAATAACACAAAATTAAGCATAACAAAATTTATTTCTAAAAGCAATAGTACAGTGAAGTGATATCGTATCACTTCACTGATATGGTTTTTATTCACGGCTTTATCACACGGATATCAACCCCAAATGTGTAATAATAAACATTATCCTATAAATATTATATTTCAGCCAATCAGAGCTCAGCTTTACTATGAAATACAGGGCGGTATTTCATGGTTTTTCTATGAAATACAGAGCGGTATTTCATGGCTAGGTCAAGACCAATAAAAATGCAGGAAATTTCGCAATTTTCGAAATTTGCGTTTTCCGACAAGAAAATTTGCAGTCTATCGTCCGGTAAGTTACTTTGTTTTCGTGATAAATCTTTTTGTACATTTTTTATTTATAGGATAATATGGTTATTTCATGGTTTTCTATGGAATACTGGCGAAAATTTTACTCGAAATTCATATTATTTTGGTATACAACTCGCCTAAAGGCTCGTTGTATACTAAATAATACGAATTTCTCGTGAAATATTCGCCCGTATTCCATAGAAAACCATGAAATAACCAGTAAATATCGCGTGATAATAAAACAGTATCGCGCGATAAATCGATAGTAACACTTCATCGCGCGATAGTAAAGCAGTATCGCGCGATATTCTTTCATAACATTTGTGTTTGTGGATAGCCCTTACAGGGCTGCATAGGTCACTTTAGACGACTTCAAAAAAGTACAAAATTCTGCTTTTGTAAGCGACTGGCTTAAAAACAAAGGGACTCCCAAACCTTTGTGCTGTATTTGAAGGTATTAAAATATAAATGCACATTGCTTACCAATATTTAAACTGTCTGTTAAAAACAAAATGCGGTGTCACAACTAATACTAAGTCCCGGGGGTAGGGGCATTTGATCGCCTAATACGACGATGGAGTATATAGGGCATTTGAACAACATTTTTGTCCTGGGGGAAGGGAATTTGAACAATCCAAACTCCAAAAATTCAAATGCCAGGGGTTTGGGGGATGTTGATGTTTCGAATTGATCGGTACATAATACCTGTAGATTTTAATGAAGTAAAACGTCGCGAAGTCATACGGAAGTAATTATTTATAGCTGCGTGGAAAATTTTGATTCTGAAGTTCGAACTCTGGTAAGACATTCACTGAAGGCTCTAAAATTATTCTGTAACTTATGCTGATATGGGAGATTTTGTTACCTTACGATTTAAGAAGGAATATCACAACAACTGAAAGGCATAATTTGCTTACCTCCAGTGAAGAGTTTGTTAACTTCTGAGCGCACTACTTTAGGTCTCAATTTGTAGAGCCCGCACTAAAGCTAGGTTACAATTATTACTGTAATTTAGAAAAATAGATTTAAAAAAAATCGACTTCAACTGCAAGCATCATAAACCGAGCTGTACAGCACAGCTTTAAGAAAGTTATGTTGTATTTGAATTATACATGTGTCAACCTTTGCTCCAATTTTAAATTAGCATCGCGGGAAAATACCTTCCTTTGTTTTTCGATATTCGCTCTCGCCACAACAATGTTACCGAAACAAAGATCACATAGTATGTTTACTTTTGTTTACTCAACAGATGCTTTGGAAAAGTAAGTACGAGCCAGAGCTTGTAGTCGCACTTGAGTTAACGGTCTTAATTGGCATTATATGTCTAAGTTTTCAGATGACGGAGTGTAACAACTTCAATTTCACATTTTTGCCTCGTAATTTTAGTAGCAAAACTGTTACCCTAAAATACAACAGATTTAGTAGTGTCAAGGCATACACTAATGCTGGTACGTTGCTGTTCTAATTTGTTTGTGTCCTTACTCGAAATGAAATCTCTTGTGATTACGCGAAATGAAATCTCATGTTTCCTTTAAGAAAGAAATTGCGACTACCACTCTGCTTGATGGTGAATCTTTCATTAGCTAGTAGTTCAAAAAAATAAATGTAAAGGCTTAGTATTTTTATTATAATATAATTTGGATTAGTATTTAGCATTTAGGGGTTTTATATTCTTAGAGTTTTCTTATTTAGTATTCTGAATATATTTAGTCTAGATTTAATTTATTGTATTGCCTAATTACACGGCATCTATGGAAATCAGCGTGAAGCTTTTAGAATTTCCGTGTTTAAGCAATAAAGATTGATTGATTGAGTGGCCATGGAGTATAATTATTGCGCCAAACAGTCTGCTTTGAGAGACATAAACCTGATCTCGATATTGAACCGTGGCAGTTAGCTGGCGGCATTTACCTATTCATTGCTCATCACTAGTAACTTATTAATTATTTATTGCTCACTATTATACTAATTAATTATTGATTACTCCACATCCACGTCCACATCCTTATAAACCAGGTTAATTCCATGCATATAATACCACTGTGACGTTTTTCAAGTTACATTTTATTTTGAATCGTTAAGGTATTGGTAGTTTTACCGCTAAAATATTGTCAGTCACTACAAATATAACGCGATTAATAAGGGAACGTCCCAGAACGAGTTTAATTTCTCAGGCCTGGTTCAGGGATCAAATTTCGGTTAAAAACTGTCCACAGCCGAGTACAGCAAGTCCTCCATATTTCGTGCAGAAATAGATATCGCCTTAATTGGTTTGTGCGCAGTAAAATATGTTCTGTCACGTGACATAGACCATGAAAATGCAGTTGCGAGGAGGATAATAAGTGGATGTGGTTTAGGTTAAAGCATTTTACCTATTTCCACTTATAAAAGTTGACTATATTTGTTCGCTAACGAGTTGCGAATATGCGAAGTAGGTCACGTGACTTCTTGTACCCTTAATTTGGTTTGTGCGCAGTAAAATATGTTCTGTCACGTGACATAGACCATGAAAATGCAGTTGCGAGGAGGATAATAAGTGGATGTGGTTTAGGCTAAAGCATTTTACCTATTTCCACTTATAAAAGTTGACTACATTTGTTCGCTAACGAGTTGCGAATATGCGAATATGCGAAGTAGGTCACGTGACTTCTTGTACCCTTAATATTTATTTATCTTTACATGACAGTCATGTTTTCTAAGCGTGGTCTAAAATACTGCAGGAAGACGAATGTTTTAGCGGGTTTACTTTCTATTGATATGTTATCCTCGCAACAAATTTCACTTAAACCATTTTCTCTAATTATGACGTCATCGATCACGTTATACGATAATCATCACTTATGCAATTTAAGGAAGTGGATATTAGTATTGTGGTGTGAATAGATTTTGATTAAACTGTTGTTCCTGTTAGAATTTTTTACGGTAAATCTATTTTCTGTTCAATGAACCAGGTAAAAAATACAGACGAAAGGTTGGTAAAACAATATTTATAACTCAGGGAAAGTCAAACACACTGAGCTGAGAAATGAAAATCTTAGGAATAATTACAGCGTGACGAGCCGTAATGCAGGCTATGAACTGATTCTCGTCGACCAACGAAATTTGTTCATCCTCGCAAGAAACCATTTCAGATTGGCTTTAGGTTTTACTTCACGAGTCACTAGTTTTCGATGTTTTGGTTAATTCTAAAAAAATGACAAACAATTCCAACAATATGTTGATGTGAAATAAGGTTAACGGATACCTCGAGTGTGTGTTTCCAGTGTAAAACATTTCGAGGATACATCGGTTTTCCTCCCTCCATAAAAATCAACCGTAGGTCGAGTGTAGTGTGTCCAAAACAGTTAATGTTGTGGGGAGTGTGTGAGGAGTAACAGCAGTCCTCCACCAGCTATAAGCTGTAATACTCAGCCCGCTAAAACAAATTAAATGTTTAATATATGTACTAAATGTGGCTAGACCAATATACAAACATAGCACCCCATTGGCGAACTCGTGGATGAAAAGTGTATTTTAGTGTGTTCTCATGGGTAAACATGTGGATGAAAAGTGTATTTTAGTGTGTTCTCATGGGTAAACATGTGGATGAAAAGTGTATTTTAGTGTGTTCTCATGGGTAAACATGTGGATGAAAAGTGTATTTTAGTGTGTTCTCATGGGTAAACATGTGGATGAAAAGTGTATTTTAGTGTGTTCTCATGGGTAAACATGTGGATGTAAAGTGTATTTTAGTGTGTTCTCATGGGTAAACATGTGGATGTAAAGTGTATTTTAGTGTGTTCTCATGGGTAAACATGTGGATGTAAAGTGTATTTTAGTGTGTTCTCATGGGTAAACATGTGGATGTAAAGTGTATTTTAGTGTGTTCTCATGGGTAAACATGTGGATGTAAAGTGTATTTTAGTGTGTTCTCATGGGTAAACATGTGGATGTAAAGTGTATTTTAGTGTGTTCTCATGGGTAAACATGTGGATGTAAAGTGTATTTTAGTGTGTTCTCATGGGTAAACATGTGGATGTAAAGTGTATTTTAGTGTGTTCTCATGGGTAAACATGTGGATGTAAAGTGTATTTTAGTGTGTTCTCATGGGTAAACATGTGGATGTAAAGTGTATTTTAGTGTGTTCTCATGGGTAAACATGTGGATGTAAAGTGTATTTTAGTGTGTTCTCATGGGTAAACATGTGGATGTAAAGTGTATTTTAGTGTGTTCTCATGGGTAAACATGTGGATGTAAAGTGTATTTTAGTGTGTTCTCATGGGTAAACATGTGGATGTAAAGTGTATTTTAGTGTGTTCTCATGGGTAAACATGTGGATGTAAAGTGTATTTTAGTGTGTTCTCACGGGTAAACATGTCGAAATGTCTAAAGATTAAGTTATTATTGCTGTCGATGACGTCATCGTTACGACATCACCACTAAGTGAGTCTTTTGAGCTGCCTCACATTAGAAGTGATGGAGATATGGGCGTGCTCTTAAAACCACGTGACCGATGACGTCATTGTTACGACATCACTACCAAGTGATTAATGGAGACCCAATACCATGTAAATCAAAGTTTGAGCCACCTGCCATTAATATTAAGCGAGTTAGGCATGAAAACGTAGAAGGGTTTTACGTCACTATCGGCGGGACTCAGGCATGCGCAGCTGAATGAGCATACACATTTTTCACATTTTTCAAATTTGCTTGTTTCATAACATTTCGAATCAATCCTATTACAATAACGTGTTGGGGTTTAGTTTCTCATATTTAGTTTTAGTACCAAAGTTAAGCTGTTCTCCGTGAAAAGGCTAACATATTGTCTGAGTAGACGTACAGGAAAGATTATCAATAGGACAGTTTCTAGACTTTCACGATTTCCCGAAACAGTTTTTGCAGTTGAGTATCAATTTACATTTTGTGAAAGTTTAAGACCACTTAAACTTAAGACCACGAGAACTTTAAGACCACGAGAACTAAATACAGTGAGACTACTGTAACCAGGCCTACTTAGACAACGAGAACTAAATACAGTGTGACTACTGTAACCAGGACTACTTAGACCACGAGAACTAAACACAGTGAGACTACTGTAACCAGGGCCACTTAGACCACGAGAACTAAATACAGTGAGACTACTGTAACCAGGGCCACTTATACAACGAGAACTAAATACAGTGTGACTACTGTAACCAGGGCCACTTAGACAACGAGAACTAAACACATTGCAAAACGAACAAAGCATTCCAAAATATAAATCCTAGCATACCCACGCGATAATCTTCATTCGAAAGACTTCGACCTCAGAATTGCCTTTAACCGGATCGAAGCTTGAGCATGTTGAAATGCTATTGGCTCGTACTCGACACTGATTGGCTCAAGTAATTGTAAGTTGCAATGCTTTGTTTTTGTTCTGCAATTTGATTGGTTCTCGATGGCTAAGTGGCCCCGGTTTCAGTAGTCGCACAGTCGTATTCTACCTAATCGTTGTTTCAATACTATAGTAAGCCTAGCACAAATACTATCAACAGAAATATACTAACAACGGTTTCAGTAGTCGCACAGTCGTATTCTACCTAATCGTTGTTTCAATACTATAGTAAGCCTAGCGCAAATACTATCAACAGAAATATACTAACAACGGTTTCAGTAGTCGCACAGTCGTATTCTACCTAATCGTTGTTTCAATACTATAGTAAGCCTAGCACAAATACTATCAACAGAAATATACTAACAACGGTTTCAGTAGTCGCACAGTCGTATTCTACCTAATCGTTGTTTCAATACTATAGTAAGCCTAGCACAAATACTATCAACAGAAATATACTAACAACGGTTTCAGTAGTCGCACAGTATAAACTAAAGAGACGACAGACAGCAACGTGTTCGTTGTCATTATTATTATTATTATCATTATCATCGTATTCTACCTAATTATTGCTTCAATACTATAGTAAGCCTAGCACAAATACCAAAAGTCGTATCTATCAACAGAAATATACTAACAACTTTAAAAAACAATATTTATTCAGCTCTTAGCGTTTATTTTGCTGAGCCGTTGAAGCAAACAGTTGATCAGTATCATATTCATTTGTGATCATATTTCATCTTTTTAACAGTTTACTACTATGTATAAGTTGAACGTAAACTGAGCTATGGGGTAAGACGCTACAATCCTTAAAGTGTCTACGAACCTTATTGTTTTATTTCATATGTCAATTCTACATCAAGTGAATAATAGAATGGTGCAATATTTCTTTATTTGAATGCCGTGCCAATGAGTTGTATGTTTTAATTTTCAAAATGCTAATTACATACAATGACAATTACATACCTATAACTCATTGGCATGGAATTCAATTAACGAAATATTACATTCTACTTATATTCACTTGATGTAGAATTGATATTTCAAATAAGAAAATCAGGGTCATAGGCACTTTAATTATAAATAATTCCCACAGTCGTCTTAAACCCATCTCAGCGAAAGATTCGTTCTTGTTTTTTTGTTAATTTGTATTTTTAGTCAGCCTTTGTAATGAAATAAATAGGTTATCCTAGAGAACTTCACGGCATATTACACACAAGAACATTCGTGAAAAGGGAAATGTTCAAATTTAGAATGAAAAATAGCTAATACATTTTCATTGCGTTAAAAGTGATTACTGGGCTGTAATTAATCAGTCAATCAAGTGATTATCAACCAATTACAATAGAGAGGTTATCGATTGAGTGTGGCGTAAAACCAAAACTAAAGTAATCACAGATTGACAGGGGAACAAATAAAAACGCAATGAACCAATCAGGAGCAAGTAAAAACATCAATGAACCAATCACGAACTGAATTAATTCGTGATTGGTTTTACTTGAACCAATCACGAGGAAAAGTAAACGCAATTGTGAATAACTCTCGCTAAAGCGAAAATTGAGTGCATGACGGAGCAAAACAATGTTTGGTTTTAGTTTAGAACTTGATTGGCTGGTAATTACAAAACATTTTTCACAGCCAACAGAAAAGCGAAGCAAACGCAAAACCAAAACCAAAGCAGACTTATTACTTTCGGCGCTCAATCAAAAACATATTCACAAGTGAACTAACTGTACGTGGAAAGGAGAGCATTTCCCTTCCCTGAATGATCTTCTGGTGCGAACGAAAGACAAATAACTAAAGCACTTGCATAGATGCGTTTAAAACTCATTCAAACTACAAACTAGCTATCGTTTATCATCTCAGCACATTACATCGATCAGCAGTCTGTTGATGATCAGTAGAAGTAATTAGAACATACAACACAGGTTACAATTGATCACGATTTACTCATCGCGTATGTAGTCTACTGTTAGTGCAGACCATCTGGTGTAGCTGCCAATGCAAAGCAATTGCCCGAGGCGTTATATTTTCCAAGCATCTGAAGTCGCACTGACATTCATTTATTTGCAAATGGACGTTCTACTTGTGCAGCTGTACGTCGCTGTAAGTTTAGAGCAGATTTCGTATGAGTGGCAAAGAAAGATAACAAGACTGTAGCTGTACTGTAACCGTGCTGTAACTTTACCGTACCGTATCTCTGTAATTTGATTGGATGAGAAGAAATAGTCACGTGCTGATATGTTACTTCGATTACCAATTCATCGAGCTCGTGATCCCATGGGAAAGGCTTTACTGGATGGCAAACAAACTTCAAAACGCTGTTTTAGAAAGATCAACAATCGATTGGAGGTGGAAAATAGCATTTACAAACAGGTTTTGCTAGTAATACTACTTACATCACAACACCGCTCTCGTACAAGTGCCTTTAAATAAATGAAGTGAGATTTTTGTCATCCAGTACAATCACGTAATTACATTCCTGCAAAGGGCCCATTGGGAAACCATTTCAATGTCACGGCATGTCGTACGGTACCCATGCAGTAAGTCGTTACCGTATCGTACTCACTCATACGAAATCCGTTTTATGAATGGAGAGGGTATCATGGCGTACCAATGTTGACTGACGGGTCGTTAAGCGTTCAGGCTACATGTTAGAGAATCAGGTAAACACCACCGCAATAGCGAAATTAAACGGCATTATACGTTGCAACCATCAGATCGATAACGTCTTTGGTTGGTCGCGATCCAGTTTGCTTCTGATCAGACAGCTTTACTGATTTACCATATATGGCAGTGGTAGCACGTGATTAGTACAGCTTTACTAATTTACCAAGTAAATTGTGTCCATATATGGCATGTGGTAGCAAGTGATTAGTACAGCTTTACTGATTTACCAAGTAACATCCTTCTAATCACAACATCTTAAGTACGTAGTGCAGGTACATGCCCTCAATCTGCATGTGTCCATATATGGCATGTGGTAGCACTTGATCAGTACAGCTTTACTAATTGACCAAATAACATCCTTCTAATCACAACATCCTTAGTACGGAGCGCAGGTACATGTTATCAATCTACATGTGTCCATATATGGCATGTGGTAGCACCTGATCAGTACAGCTTTACTAATTGACCAAATAACATCCTTGTAATCACAACATCCTAAGTACGGAGTGCAGGTACATGTCCTCAATCTACATGTGTCCATATATGGCATGTGGTAGCACCTGATCAGTACAGCTTTACTAATTGACCAAGTAACATCCTTGTAATCACAACATCCTAAGTACGGAGTGCAGGTACATGTCCTCAATCTGCATGTGTCCATATATGGCATGTGGTAGCACCGTATTGCGTGGATCATCTGTGACTGCGTATAGCCGACTTTATTTGATGAACGCCTCGACACATTTCGAAGCTCTCTCTATTATTTACATCTTCAATTGGAAAATTTAAACATCCTATATTTTCTATCTTTTCCCGTTGACTGAAAGAGAAAAAGGAGGATTCACTGTAAGTGTAACAAGATCAACTTTATTTAGTATATAACACACCAGTGAATATCACTTTTCGCGCGCTCTGATTGGCTACTCAAACAGTGAATATGATTTCATATTCACCTGCGAGCGAAGAGCGATCACCTCGTGCGAGTTTTTGTCCATTTGACAGAAAATAAAATAACTATTTGGTACTGGCTATTCACCTGCAGTGTGGTATATACTAAAACAATTATTCACCTCAGTTTCGGCGAATAGTGGTGCCTCCACTTCGGTGAATAATTGTTAAATATCCACGCTAACCTAATTCAACATATATAAAGCTGGTTTCCAATAGGGGCGTGCTTAAAAAATAACAATAAAATATACAATGATGATAAATTACAATATGTTCCAAAGCTAATTCCTAAAATAAGTGCTGCATTAAGATATATCATAAATTTAATTAATCTAACTATCAAATAATATTTAATATTATACTTAGTGTATGTGTCCAATAAATTAATCTACTGAATTCTATGAATAAGATCATAAGAAATAATGCCTAAGGCCAAGGGATAACATTTTGTTGTTAAACGAAGCCAGCGACTCACAACAACGCACTTCATTGGGTACGGAGTTGCATAATTTTGCACCATTATAGCTTAAGCTATTTTATAGGAATTCCGTTCTTGGTAGGGGAAGAGCAACCTTTTTGGTAGAATTTCGTAAATTGTAATTACTATTGGTTGCATATGATTCCCTAAATATATTAGACAACCTACTTGGTGTTAAATTATGAAAAATCTTAAACATTAACCTAGCCTTAATTTGGTTTCTACGTTCAGCCAGAGTAATCCAGCCAAGAGAGCGTAGGGCTATTTCTGACTGGCCAGTTTTATTTTTGCAGCGCATAATTACCCTAGCGACCTGTTTTGAAGGTTTTGCAAACGTTGGGCAAGGCCACTTCCCATCGAGTCCCAAACCTCACAACAGTAGTCGAAGTGGGGCTGAACTAAGGCTATACAGATATCAGCGTATCACGGTCTAAATCTATAAGCCTTTTGATAGCCTTTTGACATGATAATGGTAATGGAGGTAACATCACTTACCTTTGCTTACTACAACTTGAAGCCCCACCCCTGTGGCTGGACTACATTTACCACATCGGCCCCCACATTTACCTATGACTTGTCTCCCTTCCTGGCATGACAGAAAAAAATACACATCAATCAAAATGATCACAGGCACCGATCAGCTTCGACACTGTCATATTGAATACCGTCGCTTGCATCTAAGGTGAACACGTAAGGCGAAACATGTTGTAATTGGTATATGTAACGTGATTCGTCTTCAAAATTTTGAGGTTTGAAGGCGTGCTAGTCAAACTTTCGCGTCCAAAATACCAAGTTATGTTCTAGTTCTGAGGATATTTACGATAAACAAATACGGAAGTAACTTCAAACCAGGTGATCTTCAGGAATGAAGTGGTAGAGCTGGTTGGAGAATTATCGCCGGATACGGGAAGAGAATAACTTGGTATTTTTGGCGCGAAAGTTCATCTAGCATGCCTTCAAACTGCGAAAGTTTTATGACGAACCACGTTACATTTGATATCCAATGTTTTCGCCTCACATGTTCACGCTTAGATGCAAACGACGGTATTTGTGTTGTAGGATTTATTACTACTAGCTGATTCCACCCAGGAGCGCGTAAAGGATTATAGGTCAAAGCCCACAGTTCCTATTGATCTAGATCCTTAGAGTTAACTTCAGTCAAAACGGTCAATATGAACAATTCCCTCTTTTTCGACGATGTTGTCTAAGTACGCTTCTCCGCCAGTTAAAAAAATTGTGGAAAATCAAATCGATGAATGGAACTACTGGCAATACGACACTAGAAACGGGACATAATCAGCTAGTATTGCTCACAATGAAGATAATAGAAGTGATTGTCTGAATGAGCTAAATTCGGGTTACTTACTGGATATCTATAAATGAGTTGTGTAAATGAACTTCCTCTGGATCTCCACCGAACAGCAGGTGAAAGTTCAAGACCAGTTCCTTCTAAATTAATACTAAAACGACCCTAATAAAAGACAGAATGCAGAAAATGAACTTGTTTATATGTCATAACGACGTCGTTACTCTACAACTACTGACGAGGAACCGTTTATTTAGTGGTCTTAAATTTATGGATAAGGATGTAATTTCTATATTATGCCTACATGCATGCAACCTATATAACCATCGTCCCAAAGAAAACATAGGCGAAGTAAGAACCTGTTTACAAGAAGGGAGGTTGACCGTAATGCTCGAGGGATTACAATACAATGAAGATAGTCCTAGTGCTAGAACCAGCAGCATTGTTATAAATAGACAAAACCGTCTCGAGGGATTACAATACAATGAAGATAGCCCTAGTGCTAGGACCAGCAGCATTGTTGTCAATATGTAAAACAGTCTCAAGGGATTACAATACAATGAAGATAGCCCTAGTGCTAGGACTAGCAGCATTGTTATAAATAGACAAAACTGTCTCGAGGGATTACAATACAATGAAGATAGCTCTAGTGATAGGACTAGCAGCATTGTTATAAATAGACAAAACAGTCTCGAGGGATTACAATACAATGAAGATAGCCCTAGTGCTAGGACCAGCAGCATTGTTGTCAATATGTAAAACAGTCTCAAGGGATTACAATACATTGAAGATAGCCCTAGTGCTAGGACCAGCAGCATTGTTGTCAATATGTAAAACAGTCTCAAGGGATTACAATACAATGAAGATAGCCCTAGTGCTAGGACCATCAGCATTATTGTCGATAGGCAAAACAGTCTCGAGGGATTACAATACAATGAAGAGAGCCCTAATGCTAGGACCAGCAGCATTGTTGTCGATATGCAAAACAGTCTCGAGGGATTACAATACAATGAAGAGAGCCCTAGAGCTAGGACCAGCAGCATTATTGTCGATAGGCAAAACAGTCTCGAGGGATTACAATACAATGAAGAGAGCCCTAGAACTAGGACCAGCAGCATTGTTGTCGATATGCAAAACAGTCTCGAGGGATTACAATACAATGAAGATAGACCTAGTGGTGCCAGGGCCAACCTCCCTTCATGTACACAGGCCCCGTAAGTTGTATGAAAGACAGGTATGAAGGCAATGTGGATAACACTCTGAGTGCCAGATGTTTATCCTACTCTTCTGCATCCCAACTACAGTAAATAGAATGGTAAATAGCATGGTGTTGCCATACACACCTGAGGACATCTTCTAGCACTATAACAGTCGCCTGCTGTCCCATATGGTGGTGGTCTAAAGCCTCGAGTTACTGCAAAATGCTTGTCATGAGCTGCAGAGCAACGGAATCAAATTGAGTCGCCTGAATATGTTGATATAGTCATCATTTGAAATCCATTTATTCGTAGTTCGTTCATACAAGATTGGAATGAACAGTCCAAATCGTAGTGCTTGACTGCCATTTTGAAAGGTAACTACGCTTTGGTGACATCGAGGCTGGAGTTGCCTCTCTTAGTTAGAAACTTGTAGAGTCGCTCCAACGGGGGGTTTCTTGGTGTTACAGATCACCACATGACGTAAAACAAAGAAAACTATTGTCTTCTAAAGCAAAACAATACCCTGAAATACAAAGAACCCTAACCCCAGAAACAATGAATCTTATACACCAAGAAACACCCCTCCAACGTCGGTGTTGACGAAGTTAACTAAATTTAGTACTAATTTAGATGGCGTCACCTATTTTGAAATTTCATGTATTTCATGAGTTAGAAGTAATAAGATGACATTTTAAAGCACGTTTGGGATTCAAACGGTCGCTGGATGCCCCTGAATAACATGGTCCATGTTTTCTGATAAGCTAAGCATACTTACAGATAATCTTCATCTTCGCAACGTCGATCCTTAACTTTGAAAAGTACGATGCTCCAGAATTGTCGTAGTCTTCAGAATAGCACGAGCAGTTATCGAAGTGTTTGCCATTTGCAGGACAGTTATCAGGATTCTGTAATCTGAAATGAAATAGTCGTTACCATCGATACTTATATGAAATAGTCGTTACCATTGATATTTATATGAAATAGTCGTTACCATCGATGCTTATATGAAATAGTCGTTACCATCGATACTTATATGAAATAGTCGTTACCATCGATATTTATATGAAATAGTCGTTACCATCGATATTTATATAAAATAGTCGTTACCATCGATACTTATATAAAATAGTCGTTACTATCGATATTTATATGAAATAGTCGTTACCATCGATACTTATATGAAATAGTCGTTACCATTGATATTTATATGAAATAGTCGTTACCATCGATATTTATATGAAATAGTCGTTACCATCGATATTTATATAAAATAGTCGTTACCACTGATATTTATATGAAATAGTCGTTACCATCGATATTTATATAAAATAGTCGTTACCATCGATATTTATATAAAATAGTCGTTACCATCGATATTTATATGAAATAGTCGTTACCATCGATATTTATATGAAATAGTCGTTACCATCGATATTTATATGAAATAGTCGTTACCACCGATATTTATACAGACAGCGTGTTGGACGAATGGAGCTTTTGCAGGAATGTAATCACGTGGTTGTACTGGGTGGCAACAGAATCTGACTTCATTAATTTAATAAAGGCACTTGTACGAGATCGGTAGTGTTATTAGCAAAACCTGTTTGTAAATGCTATTTTCCACCTCAAATCGTTTGACGATCTTTCTAAAACTGCGTTTTGGAAGATTGCCATCAAGTGAAGCCTTTTCCATGGGATCACGAGCTCAGTTCATTTGTTATTGACGTAATATATCAGCACGTGACTGTTTCCTGAAAAATTCCTATTGTGTCGTACCTTTTAGGGTATATTTCTGCGAAGTTATCTCTGGAGCCTGATTTCAGAGTGATGTATTCCTTGGGGTCATCTGTGGTCATCCCGTGGCAGTAGATCTACGAAAGGAACACATCCTAGCTAGATCACCATGCACAAATCTTACGTACACATCAATATAGAGCATATTATTATATGGACGGGAGTGTTTTACTAAGATATAAACTACTCGTACAACTCATACGAAACTACATCCAGGCCTGGGGGTTACTTACATGAAAAATGGGTATGTAGGTCTTGAGTGGCGTATTTTTCCATATCTTCACTGTCTAGTGAATACTGATATACATAGGCAAGCCAATGGGAGGCACACTAATAGCTGATATTACAGTGGCGTCTACGAATAGCAGTTTCAGCGGTATTGACCCGAACGCCTCACTTCGATGTAATGAAGCGCCATTGAAACCATCATTCTTGCATGACACCAACACCCTCTTAAACAAGCACGACTATAATTTAGATACAGTTTGAATAGTGCTTCATTACATTGAAGTGAGGCGTTCGGGTCAATACCGCTGAAACCGCTATTCGTAGACGCCACTGTAATATCAGCTATTGACCGATTTAGCTTGTACATTTGTTGTCCCAATTCAGATCATTGACAGCTCTGAGGGCGCGCTGCGGGCGGACGTGGAGCCATCCTGAACCGCTCAAAACGAGCCACAGCATTGGCTTACCCAACAATACAAAACACCCTAACCTTTAAAATGTGCAGTACGAAAACAATAGAGCTAAAGTATAATGGGTGCAATCAGAATGCAGATCTCGAGCGGTACAGGATTACTGGCGGACGTGAGTGGTAGCAATATTATCAATCGCTCGCTATGTATACGGTGCTCCGCTATCAATGACTTCACGTTTGCCGTCTTTTCAACTACAAAGATGGCAGGCACTCCGTGGGCTTTTAAAAATCACAAACTTCAATGAACAGCCACACAATGAACATTTCGGAGGAAAAGAGCAAAATACGATCTAAAATCCTTTAAGCTGGGATTGTCTTGTCTACAATGATGAGACAAGAGAACCAGGAACAGTTCCTTTAGAAGAGCTTGAAAAATGTACTGACAGTAAGTACTAAAAGAATGTAGGAGTTTTATTGTCCACATAATGAAAAGAAAATTACACGGTGGTTTATAAATATGTATTTTATCTTCTCGAGTATTCTCTTTGCTGCGCCCACTCGTGTATGTTTTGAGTTCATACCTTCTCACCACCGTGTAATGTTCTCTAGTCCTCTATCATGGCGAACAATTTCGTACAGTCAGCGGTTGTCATTGCGGGCGCGTACGTGAAAATCAATTTTTTTAAAGAAAGCCGTTGATGAGTATTTATAGAATGAGGAGTGGTTACATGGACATCGACAGTCAAAATGGCGGACGAGCTGCTGTTTTCAACGTCCTGCGCGAAGGGAAATGTAACAGCTGAACGAGTCGGGTCTGTCCCTTTAAACTTTGTACGTTTGGGAAGGAGAGTTTTGGCGTTAAAATGCAGTTATTTACAGGAAGTTTGGAACCACCACAGCAAGTATTTCAACTCGTTTTTCTGGCGTTAGAATCTACTTTGGTATCTGCAGAACAGATTCAAACTTGTGGACCTCAAACATGAACTACTCGGAAGTCTTTGTAATTGAGCTTTCTGACTGGCCTTTACAGTATTTAACAGAAGATGTATGGCGGCTCTAGCTAATTTGGGTCGTTTTTTAGCAGAGCATCGGGAACCGGTCTAATCATCCACAACTTGTTAGCAATCATAGTCGAGGGCAGGAGCAGGCATGTTAACTGAAATTAAAACTTGTGGACCTCAAGAAATATAAATATTAAAGCAGCAAATTGGAAAATTGCGAAAAGGTAAGCCTTGTCTTCACTGTTTTCACTAATTTTGGAACGACGTGTAATGCATTCTACGCATGCGCGGCGGCCATGATGTACGATATTGTTCGCCATGATATATTTGTGTACCTTCAGCAATTTCCCTTGGACTTGTAACACGTGTTCGCCATCAGCTTGTAAACCACTTGTAAGCTGTATCTCTCTGCATGTCCTTGGGGTACCTACAGGAATTAAAGAATTATCTCACACTCTGAAGACAAATTAGAGAATGACATTCGATTTGTTAGGTGGGGGGGGGGGGGGGGGGGGGTAGGGAAGGGAATTCCAGGTTATAGATGATTCAGAACAACCAAACAGGGAAAACATCAGGGTTCGTTTTCACAATAACTTGGAAATCCTTGTATTGGAGCTATTTTTTTTCTGAAAACCGGGTCAGGATCTTGACTCTAGGGCCGCACACACCTACTCTATTCATCGTACAAGGGGGAGGTGACTTACATGGTGGCATATTACAGGGTCTTGTCTCGTCCGGTTTTAATGCTGGTCTCCTGCAGTATCCATCTGGTCTCAGTTCTGTTTTGTGATCAAAACACTTGACTGCTCTCTTCATAAGACCTATACCACAACTCACAGAACACTGAAACAATAAAAAACATTAACTTGATTTGTTGAGCTAGTGAATATTTGTAAGTACAAAGTGGTTGTAGCAAGTAAGTCCTCCAGGATCTCTACATAATATGGATGACTAGTTACTGTGAAAACTAGTCTAGGTCTGCGTCGGCGGGGAAGATAAAGACTGGTACAATCAACTAAAAGTCGATTATGGCATACTAACCGCCGTGAGAAGCGAGTAGCAGCTGACGATTCGAGCGTTAGCCCTTCGTCAGAGCGAAAGATAGATAACACCTTGATTTACCCAGGGTAGTCCAATCAGCGTTACAGATACGTAGTTAATAGCATAAATTTCTACAATTCCAAAAAAAAGCATTGACTCCTCTGGAGAGCTGTGCATGGCTTAAATGATGAATAGGCCTTTTTCAGGAAACAGTCACGTGCTGATATATCCCTTCAACAACCAATGAATGGGTCAGGAAACAGTCACGTGCTGATGTATCCCTTCAATAACCAATGAATTGGTCAGGAAACAGTCACGTGCTGATATATCCCTTCAATAACCAATGACTTCAAAAACGCAGTTTTAGAAAGATGGACAATCTATTGAAGGTGAAAAATAGCATTTGCAAACAGGTTTTGCTAATAACACTACCGATCTCGTACACAAGTGCCTCTAAATAAACGAAGTCAGATTTTTGCCACCCAGTACAACCACGTGATTGCTTTTCTGCAAAAGGCCATTGAATTTAAAAAATCAACAAAAAGGACTCACGCTTGTCTACGCTAAACCAAAGTATTATATAAGTTTATGAATTAAAAAGCATTATTGCGAGTTAAATATCGCAAGAGACGTAGAAAGCATTAGAAACCCCTTGTACCTCAGACCAAGGCCCGACTCTCCATTTGAATTCACCGCTACATGGTCCAAAGTTACATGGACGCCAGATGGGAGGTTTGTTTCTTTTGTTACACTCATCCTCACCCGGGACACCTTCACACGTCACGGGACGAACCTGATAACCGCCATGACCACACGTCCTGGAGCACTGGCGATATATACAGAGCATAACATAAGGATAGGATAATACGAACAAATGCATAACTGCAGTCATATCTCATGCCCGCATGGGAAGAAGCTTGGTAACAATGGTATCAGAGCGAGGCCAGTTGTAGCAAAGATCGCAAAATTGGAGTCGGTCAACAATGTCTTTAGTTTCTGTCGTGCTGCAGTGTTCTTTTGTGTCATAAGGAAATTAACGTTATTTTCCTCCATCGACTCTAGATAGTTCTCTTCCTGGGACAAGCTGGGACAACTGGCCTCGCTTTGATGCCTTTATGAATAAGGTCAATTGGCCTCGCTTTGATGCCTTTATGAATAAGGTCAATTGGCCTCGCTTTGATGCCTTTAGGAATAAGGTCAATTGGCCTCGCTTTGATGCCTTTAGGAATAAGGTCAATTGGCCTCGCTTTGATGCCTTTAGGAATAAGGTCAATTGGCCTCGCTTTGATGCCTTTAGGAATAAGGTCAATTGGCCTCGCTTTGATTGCCTTTAGAATAAGGTCAATTGGCCTCGCTTTGATGCCTTTAGGAATAAGGTCAATTGGCCTCGCTTGATGCCTTTAGGAATAAGGTCAATTGGCCTCGCTTTGATGCCTTTAGGAATAAGGTCAATTGGCCTCGCTTTGATGCCTTTATGAATAACGTCAATTGGCCTCGCTTTGATGCCTTTATGAATAACGTCAATTGGCCTCGCTTTGATGCCTTTATGAATAAGGTCAACTGGCCTTGGGTTTAAACAAGAAGTGCCGGTATAAATGGTAAGCCCCTCCTCTTTTTACGCATGGCGAACTCGAAATTTGAAATTCAAATTACAGAGCAGTGAAGAACGTAGACGAGTGAATCAACCTCTTCTATTAAAATTGGAAAATTTTGAGGGTTCAAAATCAAAAAAGCCACCAAGAAGTGAATAGAGGGAAGAGTGTTGTTTATTAAAGACTTTATGCGGTATTTTATGACTGTTTTCAAAATATGTAGCCCTTACTATTGATTTGAATTTCGCGCGACAAGCAATCCGTAGGGAGCACTCAAGCGGAGCATCGCAGAGATGTGCACTACACAAAGGCTGAGTGATAACTGAAGTGTCAGGGGCTGGCCATGGCCCTTTATACCAGAACTTCCTGTTTAAAGGCAGCAACCTCTACTGAAAAACAAGGTTTGCTCTCAAATGTTTGTTATGGATGCCTAAATCTATTATTGTGATATTTTTTTATAAATTGTACACTAGAGGGGATTAATGGGTCGATTTTTCTGTCCATAAAACTCATCTGAATTTCCCGGGCACTGCCATCTTGAATCTTATGACGTCACTCGGTTGCCTCTATTGTCAGAGTCGTACTTTGTGAAGCGATTTGAATATATTCATATATATAGAATTTGTGGTATATAAACGAATACCTTTATTGGCGACACTTACCTCTGACCAGTCACCAACCTTCCACTTAGGTGGGCAACGGACCTCGAACAAGGGAAGTATTCGGCAGGTTTGGACTCACTATCACATCGGCTGCCAGTGACGGCTGTACCTTGTCGATCAACACAGGTGACACGCCTGGCCTTACGACCATAACCACATGTACGTGAACACTGAGGAGGTGAAGAACATGGTAGTTACATCAATGGGACATGTGCCTTATTACAAGGTTGACACGCCTGGCCTTACGACCATAACCACATGTACGTGAACACTGAGGAGGGGAAAGAACATGGTAGTTACATCAAATGGACATGTGCCTTATTACAAGGTTAAACACGCCTGTCATTACGACCATAACCACATGTACGTGAACACTGAGGAGGGGAAAGAACATGGTAGTTACATCAATGGGACATGTACCATATTACAAGGTTGTGCAGTTCGTACCTACAGTCAGTTTATTTAACGATATTTCGCAACTTAATGGTATATGGTCGACTGAAGTATCATTTTGCTGCTCACCTATATCCATCCATGAACAGACTTAACCTATTCCCAAACTAAAATTTAAGCCACCCACAAAACAACTTCAGAGATAGAGCTAAAAATTTAAGCCACCCACAAAACAACTTCAAGAGATAGAGCAGAGATGAGCAGTCGAGGAAATAGTACCAGGAAAATCATACTTATTTTAACAACTGAGACAATTAACATATAACCGGTGATGAGATTGGTAGATAGATAGATGCACTTTATTTTAACAGGGTGGCCCGTTCAGCAACGTGGCTGCGGTTTTAATTAAAGGACTCGGTGAGTATCGCTAAGCACCACTAAACCATACAAGAGTGTTCAGCTAAAATGTGATGTGTATACTAGGTATATATATCATCCATACACCAACTGCACAAAACACAAGATTGGTATGCTATTTTCGAAAAAGAATAACACACGGACAATATGGAGGATAGGATAGGGGCTGTTCACCTTACTCCATGACGAGATAGTCCAACGGAACATGTCGGTCAGTAG